>JAQFYE010002279.1:0-18677 GCA_034694305.1 Protaphorura glebata | reverse complement strand
CCAATTTGATAGGCGTCAAAGGCCGATGGCGCGTGTGGCAAACGCCACATTGCCACAATGGCCAGTCCGGCCCTGAACTAATACGTTACTAAAGTGCAGGGACATTTAATAGCATTCCAGATCTAAACCTCATTAAGGTTTAGTTCGGCGTTATGATTTTCAGAATTTTCTAAAAATATTCGCATGACATCCCTCTCGTACGAGAAGAGATTTTACGAATGACTACGCCATCATGAAAGAACAGTGAACAGAACATTTTCATGATGGAATATGGAATCAGTCTCACAGCTATACATTTTTTTTTCGTATAGGCCACATCAAATTCAAATCTGTAAAACTTTATATAGTCCAGAAATAATGAGAACTAGAAAATGTAATATTATGTACTCGCGAAGGCGGCAGTATCGGCATCGGCAGTGTACCTTCTTTTCTGAATTCAGGATCGAGCTTCAATGCAGATTGCGGAACTCTTTCTTATTTTTTTTCAAAAATTTGCGAAGGATATAGGAATGAAATTTCAAGATTTATATTATACAGGAGTACAGGACTACTCGGCCCGAACGTCTTTACTGAAATCGTTTGTTCAGGCATCATGAAATGCGGATATTGTCTATTATAATAGCTACTTTACTAACGGGTAATCCACAGCCATAATGAAAGAAAAATATTGTCAGAAATCAGTAAGCAGCATGAAAGATAAATATCAATTTCTGTAACTTCAGCAAGATATAAGAATAAGAGCCGAGGCATGAGTTCCTGCATAATTCGTTGTGGACTGATCGTCATAAAGTAGACAGTATGATCTAACTAAGACGCAAACCTTAAAACGTAAAAATAGAGTACAAAATTATGGGTCATAGGTTTGCGTCGCTACAGTATGCACAATGTCATTTTTAAGTCAAACGTAAAAACTTTGACTCAACTAACTCTTTCTGATAAAATCGCGACAGAACGACAGAAGCGCTTTCTCATTCATGTTACAAAAATATTGTTCTTCAGGACTCAGGACTCAGGAGTCAGGACATTGTTCTGAAATCTGCGTTATAATACCGCATAAATTAGTATCCAAGTGGGTCCGAAGAAAGCAAAGGTTTTTTTTTAAGAAGAATGTTGAAAATAACACGGGAAAAGAGAAAAAATATATATCGTAGATAGAATTTCAATTTCGACATGCTCGGAGGCTTGTTTTAAGTTTTAGTAGTTTACCACAAAATCCGATTATAGGCCACGCCATAGATATAGAAATTATAGAATTCTACGAATTTGTATATCTATGGGCCACGCGCTTGGTCATGGCTATTGGCTACTCTCTCGATTATGGAATATATCCGCACAAATAAAATATTACGTCGGACTGTAGCGTCGAGCCAGGAAATTCCGGACGTCCAAGAATGAAACCTGAAATTTTTAAAATATCGGGAATTGTGGCATTTTTTGTTTTATGATTTATAGGCGCGGCTTTTATATGAATTGGTCTCCATTCTCTCCATTTATGTAAATGACCGATTAGACGCCGGGTCCACAATAAACGCCGGTTTCGAATAAACGCGGGGGGTTGTCCCATAAGAGCGTGTAGTTCGTATTCCCCCAATACCCGGGTCAGAAAGTTCAAATTAGAATTAAACGCCTGGGCGTCTAATCGGTCATTTACGCGTTTCTGTTGGCTGGGCTTGGCATAGATTCCCCCATAAACCATAAAGATTCGTCATTCTGACATTCTGATCATCTTCAGAGTGGGAAATTTAAAAGTGAAAATATCAGTATTCGCATGCAATATTGGAAACAAATTGCAAACTCTAAATTCACATCTTTCTGGTCGTTCCTTCCGGCTGTACTTGCATACTTGCATCATCCAAAATCTGTTCAAGATTTTCGTTCGAAATTCTGACAAGAAACAAATTACGGAGTATTTCCAAAGTCGTACATAAGTGTACCTGACCTTTTGAACAAAATATTATTGAAATCGGAACTTGAAAGTATTTGAAGGTTACAAAAAATGCCGACAGTAACGGTGAATCGGGATCTCCTGTACAAGAAGCTGGGGGTCACTATGAGTAAGGTTTTTCTTTTTAATTGAAATTGAATAAATTATAACAAAGGTTAGTATTAAGTATTTTGTGAAGTTAAGTCATATGTAATGAGGATGGTGTATTGTCTTATAACATATAACTAATTATTTCAGGCACAGCAAATGCAAAAGTACAAATGAATTTAATTGTTTACAAATTAATTTAAAAATTTTGTATTTAATTTTAGCCGATGAAGAATTTGACGTCCTCTGCTTCCAATTTGGAATTGAATTGGACGAAGTTGTAAGTACCGCTCATATCATCAATCCTTGTTTTTGCTGCCTCTGTGTATGCAGCATTCGAAATACAACAGAAGCAGTCGTATTCAAATTTTAAGATTTCCGGACCTGTATCTTGTGGTGTGGTACTTTATGATGCCTGCTACGTTAGGATGACGTCATAGATGACTACATAGTCTTATATTCAGTCTCTGTTTCTATACATTTATTTGGGCGCAGGACTTTAGCTTCCTGAATTCACGGATTTATTTCCACTGATCATGTTTTTCTTTCAGGTGGATGACCCAAATGCTGCCGGTGGTGTGGATTATAAGCTTGATATTCCGGCAAATCGATACGATCTGCTATGTGTCGAAGGCCTTACAAGATCATTGAGTGCTTTCCTGGGAAAGTAAGCTGATAGTAAAATTTCTTTTGAATTATCGCGATTCAATTTTTAATCGTATGACTTTTAATTAGATCTGAGGCACCAATCTACACAGTAAAAATATCAAAAGAACCAATTACTATGTTTGTGAAGCCTTCGACGAAAGAAGTAAGACCGTTCGTTGTGACAGCAGTGCTTCGCGACGTCAATCTAGACAAATCTTCGTACGACAGTCTGATCGAATTGCAAGAAAAGCTTCATCACAACATTTGTAGAAAACGAGCATTGGTTGCAATTGGAGCCCATGATTTGGATAAACTTTCCCCACCTTTTGTTTACAGTGCTGATCCTCCATCCGAAATTAAGTTCATTCCGCTAAACCAAACAAAAGAATTCAAAGCTGATGACCTCATGGTTCACTATCAAACCGATAACCATTTGAAACATTATTTGCATATTATCAAGGATGAACCGTTGTATCCTGTAATAAGGGACTCAAAAGGAGTAGTCGTGTCAATGCCCCCTATCATAAATGGAGATCATTCAAAAATAACAACGAAAACCAAGAATATTTTCTTTGAATGCACAGCCACGGATCTAAATAAAGCAAATATTGTCCTGGACATTCTTGTCACGATGTTCAGTGAGTACACTAAAGAAAAATTTGTCGCGGAAGCAACTCATGTTGTCCACGAAGACGAGAGTGGTTTAAAACCTCCTCTAATATTTCCCCGTCTGATGTACAGAGAGGAAAGCATGGACGTCAAGAATGTCAATGAAATAGTTGGAATCCAGTAAGTTACCTAGATTCATTATGACTGTTTTAAAGATGGGGATTGGATGCGATGCAATTTATACAAATTAACCTGAACCTTCATTATACTTAAAATAGTTGGATTTAGAAGTTTGGACATGACACTTAGATAACACTCACCTTCCGTTTTAGAAGTTCATAGTTTTCCGATATAATTTAATTTCCTAAAAATTACTGTTAACTACTTATGTTATTAAGGTAAGGTGGTATTAATAATTCGCAACTTATTTTGGAAAGCCGAGTTCTAATTATTGTTCGTCAACAAAATTATTAATCTAATAGACCAATTCATGACTTAGTTTAAATTGACAATGAAATTTACAGACTGGACGCTGGAGACATGGCGAAGAGTTTGAGTCGAATGACACTGAGTTCGATTATCGATCCGGAAAGCCAGGATAAGAGGATAATTGTAAAAATTCCTCCAACGAGGCATGATGTAATTCATGCGTGTGACATCGTAGAAGATGTAGCAATAGCGTATGGGTACGATAACATAATTATGTCAGTTCCACAAGCTTCAACACTGGCAGAACAAGTAAGTTTAATATTTTTTATTTGAACTTTGTGTTTCGATTTCATCATTTAATGAAATGATTATTTTTTAAACTTTCAGTTTCCGTTGAATAAACTAACCGATCAACTACGAGAAAATGTTGCCCAAGCTGGTTTTACAGAAGGACTAACATTCTCTTTAGTAAGGCTATAATTGGAATACTTGGAATTATTGTTTCTTGGTTTCTTAAATAAAATGATAGTTTCATTAATTACGCCACGAATCATTGCAGTGTTCAGTTGAAGATGAATGCGAAAAGGTTCGTCATTCCCGTGACACAAAAGAGCCAACTTTGGTTCGAGTAGCCAATCCAAAAACTCTCGAGTTCCAGGCTGCCAGAAACTCCCTCCTTTCCGGTACATTCACATGGATTATTAAACATTGAATCAAACATTATTATTTCACACGTAACTTTATTTGTTACCAATTCTTTTCACAGGGCTTCTTAAGACTATTCAAGCTAACAAAAAGATGCCTCTGCCGCTGAAACTGTTCGAAATATCCGATGTCGTGCTTTTGGATGAAACCGCTGGTAATAAAAATTCAACTATATACTACTGAGTACATTCGGTTTCCTGGACCGGTTCTGGTATAATATGATTTATCATTTCATTCTCCAATACAGACACTGGTTCAAAAAATGAGCGTCGTTTCTGTGCAGTTCATTACAATAAAACGCCAGGTTTTGAGGTCCTTCATGGATTACTCGATCGAGTAATGCAACTTCTTGGGGTTCCTTTCGATACACAGAAAGGATACTTTCTGAGGGCGGCTGATGGTAAGTTACCTGAAGGTTATTTAACAGACTTTCACGCAGACATCTTCACTTCAAGATGGAAAATACTTTTCATGTAAAATCTAGACAAACTTAAAACAAACTGAGAGTCTATCAAGTGTCATGAACACAAGTTTTACTGATTTGTCAGTACAGAGAGTGTCAGAGAGCTTTTTTACGTACTGTTAAAAATTCTGGCATATCAACTATGTTTATAAAAAATTCTTCATCATTGACCTCTAGTCTAATTGTTTTTGCGCAGATTTAATACTCGCATTAAAAGGTGTTTCGTTGTAAAGCTAATAATCCAGGAACAGTTAACTGTGTTTCACGGTTTCACTCTCTAGCGCGTTGCCCGTGGTCTTAGTCTTGATGAATTTTGAATGTTTTATAAATTAACAGATCCCACTTTCTTTGACGGACGTGGAGCGGAGGTTGTCTATAAACAGAAAGTTATTGGCAAGTTCGGAGTTCTCCACCCGGAAGTACTTGAGAACTTTGAATTGAGTCATCCTGTAGCCGCAGTGGAATTTACAATCGAAGAATTTCTTTAACTTAAAGATTCAACAAATTAGGTGGAGGTTTTCTTTGTGTTGTATATTGTATACAGATAACAGAATAAAATGAATTATGAAATAACACTCAAGTAATAGTTCAACAAATGAACCGCTTGACGATGTCAAAAGTTTAATTTCTTACAATAGCCTACTTGCACTAACTCATCATTGACTAAACATATTTAAAAATGACATCTTTCTTGTCATCCACAGTTTGAAGTTCAAGTTTGACAGGTGACTGAATCCAGTACGATAGCATTTCCTCTGTGTAACCAATTAGAAAATACATTTTCCTTGGTGTGATGGCCCGTTGTACGATTCCAGCTACTCTAATAAGATTGTGCTGTCTTTTTATAATAAGTTCGGACACAAAGAGATTGTGCCAAGTTCCAATAATAAATCTTCGTATAAAAATATCCTCCATTGTAGTTTCACTCTTGCGAAGTCCGAACTCAAGGTGGCTTTCTGACATAAAGGAAGGTGAAAAGTGAATTAGTTTAGTACTATTACTGCGGTCACGAACAATAGCATTTCGATTATGGATTTCTTATACATGAACGATGGACACCGTTCGCCGCGACAAAAACGTGATCTTGAGAGACTTGAGACACGAATGGTCAAGACTTCAAAGGTATATAATATAAAAAACCGACATATGAACAGATCGTCGGTCGTCTTGTTCGGCGGTCCGGACTATCAACCAAGTGATCGTCCGGGTCCGGGCGAGGTGCACGGGAACAGAAAGATTTCACCATATAGGTACCAAATACTATTTTGATAATGATAATACCGGATCAGCCGGATCTAATTAGAATTTTATGGCCAACCTGTGTTATAGGAATTCCATGCCTTCCTGTGAGCAATGTCGTGAGGTTTATTAGCTTCCTCGTAAGTTATAGGGTTGTTCTGTTTCACAGAAACTCTAAAACGACCAGATTGCTTCTTTGCACAAATTGATGAAGTTGATATTCCTCTTAAAGCCACCAGGTTAAAAATTCCAATAGTTCTTCCGATTCTCACAAAGTCCAATGGACGAAAATTTAATGCTGAAATCATAGTAGACGTGTCCTGGTAGTCCTGGATCGTTGTGCCTTCAGCAGTACAAAACTAAAAAACCGAAATACATAATAATATACATTTTGTGGCCGCCAACTTGCACTAGGATTTTTCGCTGCACAAACGAAGCGATTTTATGACTCAACTAATGTGTATTCAATTTACCATCGGATGAGCGATGACGTCATAAAATGCCACCATCGCGTAACGCAGACAAAATAATCTGACACGGTAAAATAAACAGTATGCACAAAATGGTAACTAGAAATACATGTTATTACTACCTTTGTGGTTTTAAAAGTACATCATTTATATACTGTCTATTTTACATCAGGGTTAAAATTATATGCTCATTGATCGTCTTACATTTCAGACAATCCTAGCCTGACATTATCTGTATTCTGATCCTTAATTATTCACATTACGTACAATAATCAACACTTACGTACAGGAAACAGTTGTTACCTTTGACTCCAGGTGTATGAAGATTTATCAAGATCTGGTAGAATTCCTGGACACTGATTACTGATTAATTTTTGTTTGCTGGTTTCAAGTTTCAGAGTAGTCAGTAATAAAAGTAATTAGTGTTTTGCTGTTGGTAGTTGGATGTTTTTATTTTAGTCTTCAAAATCGGTCGGTCTGATCAAATTTTTTGTTTTCATGGGTTCTTGGCGCTTTCGGGAAAACGCGATTCCGTATATCCGGGGCATTCTGAACGTGGCACTTTTATCGATAGTCGAATTTATCACCCACGATTACATAATTACATTTAGGTATATTTATACTTTTAACATTCATCATATACGCATTTTCAACAACTAATTAATGTTTGGCTTTAATGGAATCTTCTGAAGAATAAATTCTAGGTTTTTTTAAGACGTAGCAGGTATTAGACTTTGATAAATAGCATTATAACGATTTCAAGATTTTGCTTTATGATTGTTGGTTGTCTTTGATTTGTCCTACTGTTGCGGTTTACGAATTGAATTACCAACGAACTTTATAATTATTTGTTACTACATTATATTATTTCATGCACGTTAGAATAGAGTACCACTGCGGTTAATTCCGGAAATTTGTTTTCCGGTTTAAGAAGCTTTTGGTTGTCTACAGCGGTTGAGAAATATTAATTTCCAATCTCGACGTTGCAGTCGACTCTTATAACTTGCGACTTACGGTATGAAATCGGGCAAGAAATGTTAGTAAAATTATTGAGTTCAAATAATTATAATATTTTTAAATGTTCTTGTGAAAACTGGCGAAGGAATGCAACCGATTGAAATATCGTCCCCCGACTCGGAGGACATCCCCGCTTGTTGTGCCTGGGTAACAATTCCAAGAGGAATCGGCTTTTTATCGTTTTTGTCAATGGTTTGAAAAACATTTTTGTATAACTTCGTATATAAACAAAACTAATCATTAGTGTACACGGTGGTCCATATACATTTCTTCCCATCACTGTCCTCATAATTCAACTGGCCGTGAACTTCGTGAATAAGTACATGAATGCAAGCCGAATTGGCCACACCTTGAATTTTGAACAAAGATCGTAATCACTAAAATATTCAAATAATGTGCCATTCTACTAATATGTGTATGATAGTGTCACCACATCGATCGGGCATCTCCGCTTTGAGGATTTGGCCGATAATAGAGGGCTTATAATTTCAATCGAGTTGTCTGTAAAGTGTATATCTTCTAAAATATTAATTTTGTATATCTTCTAAAGTTTGCAGTAGACTTGTTGTGACGATTATAGGGTTAGCAGTACGTAAACGGAAACATTGCAGGATATGGGCCACCCTGTACACATTTGGTCTAGCCTATAATGCTTTTATTCCCGACAGATCTTAGGATTGATGATAATCTCATTTGCCATAACAAACCTTGATCAAGCATCAAAAGATCAATTATATGTAGTGAGAAGAGAAAAATTTAATCGAGCGGGCTACATAATTCCCAATAAGGAGATGGACAACAAAATGTCTACCAAATCGGCAACGGTATGGTTTGGGGCAGCCGGTTCTGGAATTGCTTGTGGACTAATTCAAACGTTGGCATCGTTTTGGTTTCTTTGCAATGTTTACACGAAGGAGGAAGAGGTCTGTCAAAATCTGAATAAAACTGGATTGTGAAAATAGAAAATTAAAATAAATAGTTGACCGTTTTAATCTCAGATTGGATTTAAGGCAAATCTTTGGATCTTTTGTCAGCTGATTGCGATCTTGATGCTTCTGACAATTTTTGGTGCGATTTTCATTGCTGGGTTCTACCCAAACGAAATGATCAAAATATTTGGAATCGATTTCTTCGTACTCAACATATTGGTTTTGATGAGCGTGGTCATCGTACAGAGAGAAATTGGGCAATTAAAGAATCGTGGTGGCCGTGACGGCACTTCAAGACTTACTGCACTTTTGGTGATATGAATTCGTATGGTTTTGGAACTAAAAACTGTAAAATATGATATTAGCTATTATTATTAGAAGTACGTATTATGAATTGGGTTTGAGTATTGCTCTACTAACGGATATTCTCAAATGTGCTCCGCGATGATTGTCATTTTGACGTCATGACGTCATGTGCGTTCGACAACGATGAGTTACCGTATTTTTTCTATTGGAACCCGGGATTCTATTAAAAAAATCAGTATCGATGTTTGTCGCTTTTTCCACTTTCTCCAGTACGATGCATGGAGAAAGTACGGGGACCGAGTTCTAATGGGGAAAACGGTTAATGAACAATCGATATCATCACCAAGCACGCTTAAAATAATACGAGAGTGACCGTCAAAACTAATTCTTTACACCATATTTTTAATGAGATTATAATTTTTGAATTTATCGAAGTAATTGTTAGTGGAAATTTTGAGAATTTGACTTGAAAAGGAATTATGTCATCGCGCAATGTAACGTTGAATGCCAATTTCTCAGGATAATCATACGAACTTTAGAAAAGTTGTTCGTTTTATTCTTACTTGTGAATCACTGATGGCATTTTCGAAGGCCGCAGATGTTTTACTACCTCGCGTCGATGAAGTTCATTAAATTGAGTTCTGCCGATTAATTTTTATAGCCGTGCTAATTGTTTTTTGACGTTCTGAGCAAACATCAAGTCATTTGGTTTAGTAAAAACTGCAGTGTCACTGACTACACATCATAATGTTAGTCAAAGAAAATGTGGAGTCATAAAAACCGTCTCATCTCAGGTCGTTAGCACGAGTTTATCCATAAAAAGGTTTTGAACCGGTAAAATTTATAACAGAGCAGAGAACACAACTGTCATTGCCAAACCAAATGCTGTGGTATTTGGTATTGTGGTGTTGTTATTTATACTGAAAAAAAGAGACTCACGAATTGCATGCATTGTAATTGTACTCGTCTAACCAATTTTTTTCTTCAAATACCGCTAAAAGTAGTACGCAGTACACATCACGGCAAATAAAAACAATTCAAGCTTGAAATTTAGGCTTGTTATTCTTGATTGAATTGAATTATGGCATAGCGGGATACAAACGAACATGGTTGGGAATAACTTATAATAAATACAGGCTAACATACCTTGATGACTAAAATTGAGGACTCTGAATCGGAGTCACGTTTTTGGATTATATTGAATTATGCCAGATTTTTCAGGTTCGATTATGAGTTCATTTTGTGCCACTTTTGATTTAATAAGAGGTTACAGATTTGACCTATATGCAATGAACCTCTTAGTAGTAGAATACTAAAAAATCGCTGCGACATTATGTCCGTTAAGGATCAAACCCACCTCTTCACTGCATAGTGGATCATCTACTAGACTACTAGAAACGCAGACAGCTTTATTAAATACAACACTCAAGACACGCCTATAAATTGATTTAAATGCGATGTGCCTTGCGAATTTGTGTATATATTGCCATTTGGTCTCTCATGTGGAGCTAACATTTAGTAATTGAACCATTTTGGCCGTCAAGCTGAATGACTCATCTTCATAGTACATGGTCTAGTCTGCGAGTCTGCCTCAAGGTTCACTTGTAACTTGTAGGAATAAAATATTGTTGTTCAGCCAAGTTAATTCCAATCCATCCTTCCTTCCTTTTAAAGTGTTAAATCTCCATTGGGAGGTGTTAAACAAAATAGTGAATGTAAATCCAATGTAGATCGGCGCATGTAGTCCCAGCACGATTCAGCAATTCATCCTCGACATCTGTCTGGATGCTGTCAGAATGCATTTCTGAAGTGCAGTTCAAAATCGCCAAACCTGAAATCAGCAAGTCTGTAACCTATAGATTCTTGTACTTCACATTTCAAGCACACACATTGAGGAAGTAGATTTGAGAATTGTATAAGAAATTGTATTTCTTTTATTAAAATTCGCAAGTTCTCATCAGTGTTTCGTGGTTCTTTTCTTTGGCTCTCGTCACATGCAACACCCTTTGACTTTGACATCTGCTGGTGTTGGTTTTTATTCATCAAAATTTCTTTGAATTCAAACAGTGCATAAATTTATACAAATTCAGAATAGTATACGAATGTCGACTGTGCTGTGACTTGTCGCGGTGACGAAAAATTACCCTGCGGTTATCGCGTGGATCATTCCGCGCTGCGCTAATGTTAACATTATTTGCCGAGATTTACGGAGATTGCAGTTTGCCGTGTGCAGTGCACTGTGCATTGCTTTTCCTCGTGGACAATAATGTTGTGGAGTGTAGTTCTTATATGGAAATGTGATTAATGTGCGAATAAAAAAAATCTAATCTTTTTGGGAAATTATTGAAGGATTTTCTTCACTCCTTTCCTGGGCGTTGTGTATTATATGTATTTGCACAGCAAATATTGCAGTCGGTAGTCCAGCTTTGTTGAGTCAAGTTCTTTTGTGCCGTGCGTGTTCTTCTTATTCACCTCATTTTTTGTACCAATTTCCAAGTAGCAATTCTCTGATGAATCATGAAAGAGTTGAGTGTGTGAAAATACGTGCAAATGTGACTTAAAACTAAGATAATATGACTTAGAAGACGAAAAAATTTCGTTAAATACTTCTATTTCGGAGCAAAGAAAATAGTGTTGAATTAAATTTAAAAATGTACGGGCAGAATAATAATCGAAATTGGAATACCAATTCGAACGGAATTGGACAAAAGTTTGTGAATGGTAATGGAAATAGGAACGGGTTGGATTTTAACAATGGAATTAAAAATCCTAATTTTACGAAACAAAATGGACAAGGTGGTCAGAATGGTGCTCGAGAATCAACGCCTGAAGCCTCGATGATTATGGATAAGAAAAGTGAGTTTCAAATTGTAATTTGTGACCTGATTTTACAAATTTACTTAATGTCTGGTGGTCAGAATTAATTAAGTGTCTAGTGATAGTGCTTCTTTTTTTTGAACGCATAAATGATGTTACTTTTGTGATTTGTGTTGTGTATGACTTATGAATGATAATGTTTGAGAGCTGAGATGTAACCTGACTTAGTTTTCACAGTCTGCTTAATATAGAATTCAGACCAATTATTCAGTTACGGGCACGGCAAGCTCAGAGCAGTACAATAATACTAATAATGCGACTAATAATGGGGAGTTTTTGACCGTGGAATTTACTGACTGAAGAATTTTCATGTTTGACATTAGTTCCAGTCTATGGTGCTGTATTTCAAAATGACGTGCTTTCACGCTATTATTTATTCGTGTGTTATTAAGAGATAATTATTAATTCTTTTTAAAATCAAAAACACATTTTATGATTAGATTACCTAAATACCTAAACTTAATACAATTTTGATTATTTCCTCTATTTTTTTATCCGGCTTATTTCTACTGTAAAATATTACCCTTTTCCAATATCGGTAGAAAATAAATTCCATGCTTTCCCCTCGAATCCGTAGATTAGAAGGTCCGGACAGGATATTATTTGTCATTCTGTCGTGTACATCTGCAATTACCCGAAGCTACTCTGCAAGGTTAGGGATTTAATTACAATTAAAGCAGTCCCAGTCGCAGTGCAAATTCTCCATCCACGGTTGGCACTGGTTAAGAATATCCACGATATTTTTTCAATATAATGTGATTGTGTATTATGCAAAAAGTCGAACCTGTAGATACGCACCTTGCCCAGACTAACCAAACCACCATGTGTTTAGGATTTTAATAGGATTAGTCATCCTATGTTCAATGCGAATTGCAAATACACCTCCGTTGACATCTCACAACCTTCATTTTTTAAGCATCGTGTGTGTTTACTACAGGGTGTTTAATAATTTTTACGCCCTTCTAAAGTCGAGACCACGGGGTGCCAAAATGAAGTAAAATATTTGAAGTCTTGAAGTACGCAGTATGAAGTATTTAGTAGATAATTTATTCCTCAGTACGGTGAGCCATTAGCATCCTTGATGCAATCAAATTGTCAAATTATTTTATTAAATAATTTTTAGATTCTATTGGGCACAAATTGTAGATACTAGTTAGTTAGACATCAAACTTGGACTGCATTGGGTGTGGTAAATAGTTGAGTGTCACCCCGTACATACAGTGGGCTAGTAAAAAAGAAGGTCAACTGGTCGACCCTCCATTTCGTTTAATCTATATTGATAGTGCCAATTGTTCTGGCTTCCGCCTTGAGAACCTTTACTAATTTGGATTGCTTGCGCAGCTTTATCAATAATAGCTTGTCATATTAGTATATTTTAAATTTTATATGTCGAAATAAGCGCTATTGAAAAATTTGCAGTTCATTCAGGAATGTTGAAGCCAAGTTAAATCTTGAAATTACATTACACCGACGTAAAATCTGAATGTACATTACGTCAGTAGTACATATATACCACTTTAGTTTATCAGAGATGATGATTCACTGCATTAATACCGCATGTTTTATTAGGAGAATAAATGGTACGTACAGACCATTAAATGTACTGTACAGTTTCGAAATTAATATTTACATTGAATACACAAGAAGAATTATTTAATTTTGACCCAGTCAATCAATTAAAGCTTGTCAAGATGTCAGGATGAATTTCCAACTTGTTATTCATATTCAACTTAAAGAATTTTGGATGACTAACTAAAATTAAAGTCCAAATATAATTGAATGTAATCTTTTAGTAGAACCAGCAGGAAACTTTGCTGAATAAGTTGTACCAATTTTCAAGTAAAAGTCCGTGTCTGGCTAAAACAGTCATTTTCGTGTCCGTCACGAATACGAAATTTAGCAGAAATACAGGTACTATTTTTTATTCTCTCATTTTTAGCTAAGCACTTTTGTCGAGCCTTTGATAGCCCGTAAGAAGGGCATGGTTATAAGACGTTTCAAACAATTAATTATAGCGACGAATCAAAATTTGTCGGTCATACCTGCGTTCAGAACGCTTTGATATTAAAATTAAAGGTTCGTTCCTGATTATCCTGAGTTCGTCTGGTTTCTACATGAAAAGTGGTTTCATTGTTAGCCTTGCATATTCATACGGCGCAAATGGCGCAATAATGCTCAGTGCACGCATGTCAATGAATGACTGTTAAAATAACATCTGAAATTAAAATGAAAAGAGGAAATGAATTTGACCTTAGAAATGAAAGCAATGACCCGTTAAATTTCAAACATGGAATTATACAGTCTAATCTATATAACCGCCGCCGAGTTGACCAGTCGTCATGATCATAATATTTTTTATTGAGTTTTTGAGTTTTATGTGATTGAAGTCACCCACCCCAATATGAATTCCAATTTTTAGTAGAAAGCGTGATGCTCAAACGTCCAATTTATGTCTCGGTCGTCCGAGTATTAAAATAACAGCTGTCACCAGAATGATTGACAGCCTGGCATATCACTGTCGGGCTTTATACGTCGCATCTTTATTACATAGCTCTTCCGGCATGAGAGAAAAATTGAAATTTTAACAGTGAGGTCACTGCGTTGTTATTCTCATTTGCAATAATTATTTTAATGGGAGTAGTCAGCCAAAATGTAACATTTCCAGTTTTATCAGAATTAAAATTCTTCCGAAAATGGAAATTTAGGCTTTATTTTTCGAATGTGAAGTCAGAAACGAACAATTAACTCGCCACGCCTTAGACTGTTTGCTATAATGGTACATCGAATTAAACCAGGAATACATTGCAGCATTTCGTTTTAATTCAAAATCTTCTTACGTGTGACATCTTCTTGAGGTCCGATGCTATGTCATTTATTTGTCTACATCGTTATGCCTCTGACACCGTCTCCTGATCAAAATTATATTGGTCTCAGTGAACAGGTTACTCGTAATTTCGGAACCCATTAAATGCTTTATTGCATGCATCATTTGTTGTGGCTAGTGGTTGAGTATTGGTGGTCGTAGTAAACAGGTGTCGTTCATCTTGACTAAGTAGTAGACATTTTTTGAGAGGTTTTCATTGTAATTTTTAAACATTATTTCCGTCCATGTCCAAGTCCTGAATTAAACTTTGACTTCCGTAAGTGTACCTACATTGGTGTTATAATATTACTCCCTTTATATTACTTTCATAGCGTATTAAATTCCGAATGCATTTGCACACTGAATGGGCACAATGGAATGGACTCTACATTACATTACATATCATAAACTTTTGTTATTTTTTACGGAAATGCGGATTTTCCTGACTTCACGCTTCATCTCTCAAGTGTGCAATGCAAGTCACTGGTAAATGCAAACTGCTCTGCATGGTATCCCATGAATGAATAGCGAAAGCCAAAGCTAAAGCTGA
Organism: Protaphorura glebata; assembly: GCA_034694305.1. Classification (NCBI taxonomy): domain Eukaryota; kingdom Metazoa; phylum Arthropoda; class Collembola; order Poduromorpha; family Onychiuridae; genus Protaphorura; species Protaphorura glebata. The sequence continues at coordinate 3,540 of JAQFYE010002279.1, read as the reverse complement.
CTAAAACTTTAAACAGCTCAACATAATCTGAATCTGACAAACTTCGTATGTACTATGATATAACCAAAAGTCAACCCTTTCGACTTGCACGAATTCAACTTTACTTAATGCATATGCATGCTTGCACTTCACAATTGCTACTTGCTACAATTTTTACTTTCCACTGTCAATCAGTAAGCGGTTAAATGACACTACCAGGATTTAACTTCAATGGGGTCTAATAAAATCTAAAATATCATATAAGATATTGTAGACAGTAATTACAAATGTATACTAAAATTAGAGAGCAAGAAAAATTAATTCAATGGTTTTGGGCAAACAATTAGCTTCAATCACTTGCATTTTAGGATCCTGCACTCTAGATTTTTGGCATGACCATCTTGAACTTTGATTTGTGTCACTTTGAAAATATATTCGCAGAGGAATCGCCTTTATTACGTCCTTAACAAAATATCAATTTTGACCCACCTCAATTTAGGAATCCTATACTGTCATTAGCAGAAAATTGTAATCTTGTAATCTGATTTATTGTCTCTCATTGAAATTCGTTTTTTTATTTTGTTTTTGTCTATTTGGTAGAATGTTGCATGGTCTTGTGTCTTGTCCCATCGTAATTTAAACAAAGCCGATTCATAAAAGTTTATCATCTTGAAAGGGTAACTTTTGGATATTTTGAATATAATATATAATATATCCCTCCCTGCTGAAATCTTATTGAGCTATTTGGCAAACTATCAGTTTTGAGCATCAAATATGCGAGGTTTAAAATATCTGGTAAGAAAGTGAAATTTGTCATACTGGAATGTGGGTCTTGAATTTTTAAACGTAATTGCTGTCCGAGTCATTTGATTAGATCAAACAAACAAATTGAAATTAATTCTATTATCTCTTTTGATAAACGTAAAGTTCGATAAACCTTCATTTCCTAGCTATATTGTACACGCAACCGTCCTAGAATTGGCTGGTTGGCTAAATATACTTGTACTTCAGACGTATTATTTCTATTCTACTATTTTTCTGTTCTACCTGTACCTATGTTATCTCTTGTACCCAACTTCCCTTCTGGTCTAATCACGTCATTAAATTATCAGCAAAAAGGCGAGAGAGCTCTCTTTTTACCTTTAGAATAGCACACCTGTTCTGCACGCTCTTTACTCTTTACTGTACTGTTCCCCATGGTACTTCGTATGTATTTTGCTCAAAAATATATCTGAACAATCCGACGACTGCACTCAGTTGTACAGTTGTCTTTTGTCACTCACCGCCAACATGCTCTAAAACCGCCACCTGAGTGCTCAAATTCTGAAAAGTTTTTTATTGTTCAGTTTTTTAGACAATAGATTGTAATTTTCCCTTCCGGTGATGTTTCTTGGAGTTGTCGAATGACTTCCGAAGAAAAACCAGTCGGACTGAACTAATAATGTGAATGTGTGAATGTCGAGTTGTGTGCTTTAGTAGTCTAACTTTTTTTTAAATAATGGAACGAAATTCTAATCCAAATCAAACTATGATTGAAGATCATTTGCTCCTGATGTCCTCCCACAAGGTTTGGTACGCGGACCCAACCGAGGGTTTCGTACTTGGACAAATTGTGGATTTGGGAGCCACAACCGTAACCGTAGAACCGGAAGGTCCAAGTGGTCCAGGGTCTCGGAGATCTCCACATATTCAAGTTCATTATGAAAATGTCTACCCTGCAGAAGATAATTCGAGAGAGGATTATGACGATAATTGCTCTCTCATGTACCTCAATGAAGCCACTCTTCTCAATAATATTCGTCTGCGATACTCCCGGAACAAAATTTATGTAAGTGCACTGAAGGATTTAAATTTCAAAAATAAATTAAAATAACTTGCGATATATGAGGAGAACCACCATGTACCTGCCTACGTAAAATAAGGCTACTAATCGTAGTACAACGGAAGTCCGGGATGAACTGTTATCTCCGAAAAAAATCTTTGGATGTCTAAAGTCTGCACGGCGAAAGCGTTCAAACTGTTGGCTACTAAAATTGACATTAAAAAAATTAAATAAAGTCCAAATATTTTCTATTAATCCATTGCCATGAAGTCAACCAGCCGTTATGATCTCACTATGATGTGTTCGATCCCAAGGGAAAACTATATAGTGTGATGTAGATGCATTAAACCTATACCAAATGGAATCCTCCCAATTATTTGCCAAAAAAAAAACAGTGAATATATTTAAGATGCCTAACCGTCAAAAGTCAACTAATTAGAGTATATTTTTGTAATTCTAATTCCACAGACGTACATAGCAAATATGCTTATAGCAGTTAATCCTTACGTTGAAATAAAGGATTTATATTCGGCTGAAAGCATAAAGAGATACCAGGGTAAATCACTCGGAACACTACCACCTCACGTTTTCGCCATCGGTAAGTGAACTTGAAATAATATCTACGAATTGTGCAGATTAATGTTTAAATCGAATATGAAAAGGTGACAAGTCATTCCGGGACATGAAAGTGACGAAACAATCCCAATCAATTATTGTGAGTGGGGAATCAGGCGCTGGAAAAACAGAGTCCACAAAATATATCTTGAGGTATTTGTGTGGATCTTGGGGCTCTGCAGCCGGGACAATTGAACAGAAAATTTTGGATGGTAAGAAAAATATGACAGAAATCGATGTAATGAGTCAACTACTTGTATAGAATTAATTCAATCCATTTTCTCTCATGTTTAAATAGCCAATCCTGTTTTGGAATCATTTGGCAATGCAAAAACAACAAGAAACAACAATTCTTCTCGGTTTGGAAAATTCATCGAAATTCACTTTGAACAAAATCAAAAGGTCACAGGAGGGTTCATTTCCCATTATCTCCTTGAAAAATCCAGGTATTAAAAACATATTTGAACTAAATCCTGGGAAAATTTCGTCGTAGCACTGTGTTTATTAAGGGAATTACGAATTTGTTTTACTACTAAATGACTGATTATATATAGTAGAATATCTGACCGAATATTAGAATTCTGAGCCCCAAAATCAAGAGTTCGGTAAAATCGCAAATACAGACATGCGGCGCATTTTTGGTCCAAAATGAAACTCTTGTGTGTTCTGAACCGAGCTCTAACGAACTATTTCTATTTAATATGAAAAGATAATGTCACTAGAATTGCTTAGTCCTTGTCTTGAACAAAATTCTTATTGTGACAAAGTAAAATCTCCGAAACGTGTGGCTCACATACCGTAAAAATTGAACTAAAAAGACTGTCCGCGAATTGTTACAATTTTACAATGCCCGATTAGGAAACTTCCCCCAACGCAATTTTTTTTTTAATTATCCAACTGGTGAAAACAGACCAGTTTTGTCTTTCTGTTCGGGTGACCGTTAATTATACAGTTTAAACAGGCTTTCACAAAGCTTGGCCAATTCTCAACACATTCTGCTTCTTTCATCTGATATTTTCATGGTCAAGTCAGTAGATAGCAGGGGTCATTCTTTCTTTTGGAACCGTTCAAAAGAAATTTGATTGAATTATTTAATTTTATCATTTAACTCTACAGCTTCGGAG
>JAQFYE010002278.1:0-18680 GCA_034694305.1 Protaphorura glebata | reverse complement strand
AATTTCAAAATAATAAACTTAATTTATTGTGGACTTGGATTGCGCTTGAATTGTTATTTAATCCCAACGGAACTGTTGCAAAGATCAGGTTTCACTGAACTAGGCTGCAATAATTGGAAAATACTCTTCCACTACCGAAACAATTGAGATAATTTGTATTGAGCAAAGGCATTTATTCAAAATCACAATATCCGTTATTTTAACTTTAATTATTGACGGATAAAATTTCGGAATATATTTTGAATTTAAAATTTTTAACAACGGAATTTGTTTTTCTGTTGTTGCAGCTGCTGACGACTACACATTAGCCTCCTCTTGAGTTTTATGTTTGATTGAATGAATATTTTAATTCCTACCATAAATTAGGCGATTCAGAAAGAACCACTACAGACTAAGGTAAATTGGGTTGTTAAGTGGATTTCTAATACAAACCCAGAGATGAAAGAAATGTGATTGACTTCTGGCGTTGAAAGCAGGTGGCAAGTAACTCATTAAAACTGATTATCGTTCCAGCGTCTTTAATAAGAAGACGTAGTTTGAGTGTTCGAAGCAGAGTCCTTAGATTAGAGTGTGGTGAAAGTGTGATGAGAGTGATTTAAATTACCTCAAGTGTTTCTCAATGAACTCCTTGAGAATCTCCCTCCGTCTCTCCGTCTCAATTCCATAGAGAGCATCTTGTTCACTCAGACTTGGAAGCACTTCAACTTTGGTCACTCCAAAAAGCATTGGGTAGTGGGACAATCGCTCACGAAGAACAGGTTCCTTCAGTCCTTCTTCAATCGTCACTCCATCCTCACTTGGACCAAACAAATTCCACAACTAGAATAGGAGGAAAACAGAATTTTATATTAAAAAGTAATTTTTTGACTTTGGGTCTTGTAGTCCGATATAGCCTAGTGGTAGGTGTACAGGCAGTTCCAGCCATTGTCGAGTACAAAATGTGTGAAACTGTCTTGAAGGAGTCTCCTACTACTAGCGGTACCTTTGAGGTTGTGCATTTCTGGTGGTTTATTGTAATACAATATTATGAGTTGCAGAAATATTACAAGTACCAGTTTAGTCCAATTTCAAATTAATTAAGCACTGAACTTATGAATACACTTAGCCAATGTAAATAGTCAATTCAAACAAATAACAAGAGTAGTGTTTTAAATTACGACTTTGATACCTATTAAAATAAAAAAACATTTCCCATGTAACGATAACGTGTTAAGTCACTAATAGACAGACATTTTGTAGGAGTCTACACACTTAGAGAACTGACTGGTCATTTGCCATATACCTTGGTCCTTCCCAAGTGGGTAGTTAAACTGACTACATCATACTTAATAGTGCGTCAAATAAATACTCCCACCCCTCGAACCGCTCTCAGTTGAACGCTTACATTTTCCAACGCTGATCACAACAATCTTGAAAAAAATGTATTTCGTAGTAAAATGAATGAGAAACAATACTTTGTAGTGAATTGGTCCATCTCCTACGAGATCACTCCCAAAAACTACAAAAGCCACATAAAAAAAGAAAAGTACGCAAATTAATTATTCGCACCATTTTCATGTACCTCGCTCAGTGCGACTACATTATCATAGACTCGAGTGGTGGGAATACTTATTTGACACACTGAATACATGGATATAGGTATATGCTACAATCTAATACTGAAATAGACCTATTCCGGTGTTATCTGGATACCAAAAACCTCTTTAATAGAAAAGGACCTGCGGCAATGCAACCACTTATTCCCAGACAACATACGAAAAAATATTTTGAATTATTCCGACTATCTTCTACAAGTTTCTGCTAAAGACTGCCCTTAAGATAGTATTAAGAATAGTACGGTAAACGTGAGTACTGATTAGAATTAATCCGGAATAGAGGAGCTTAAAAGGAACCAAAACCAGTCTGGCTCAGCTTATCCTTCTTCCTGCCAGATAAGGAGTCCAAGTCCACCCGCCTAATTTCCTAAGCACTACACAGCACTCTGCACTACTAAACTAAGTGAGATGTTAGAAAAAGAAGAGGAATCTCCCCAGAACTCCCCTCTTCTCATGTCGTGTCTTGTCTAATCGGATTAAGGAGTGAAATTCCTGATTTATCTCTCCAAAGTGAAAGTGACCCTTCTTCCGCACTCTTATACTAAAAAACGGTAACTAAAGCAAACCGCAGAAAAAACTGGAACGGCAAAAATAACATATGTGCTGGATGGTACATAACAAATTCCTCCTTACTCTGCAGTGGACGTCGGAGCCAACGTTTTATTTATCAACCTTACAGTGTACCATATTTTAAAAAATTCTCTACGAAATTTACTATTTATAATTCTCTTGGCAATAATAGGAATTCCTTGAAAAAGTGTAAAGGGGTATGAGCCACACCGTAGAAAGCAGCTCCTCCAAATAGAATAAGTAGTGAAAAAAATCAACTTACCTCTGAGTCAAGAAAATATTGCAAAGGAGTTTGGCGGAGACAGTTGAGCATTTCAGAGGGCGGTTCATTCGGACACTTTACAGAGGCCCCAAATTTCTTAGCTAAATCTTTACCATTGGACAGCCCAAGGCTCCCGACCGCGATCGGAGAGAGTGCAGACCCAGACATCAGAATCACACGATGGAATAGTAGACCTAGAAATAAAAAAAAAGACATACGTATATAAAAAGTAAGTCCAACAGTTTTGGAAAAAAAATCTATGAAGCAAGTCCGCCGCAAGGAAAAACGAACGTCATGGGATGTCAATTAAATAAAACGTCATGTCAACTATCAAACTCTGTCCTGGATTTTGGGGGTTTCCGACCAACCCAGAAAACTTTCACTAGAGACTTTGACTCTGGAGAAAGTGAAACTTTTTTTTCCGTCTCTCTCTCTTTTCGTAGTGATCTGATTTAATTTTTCCATCCTCTCATTCAGTCTCCCGTACATAAGAAACGTCAACATTTCTTGGGTCCCGGGTCAATAATCACATCACTGCTTGGGTGAAACTACCGGGTAATCTCCAGGGATCCTGGAGACGGTCCTCGCTCCTGTCACAGGTACCGGAATAGAAATATTCCCAGTACTACTGAACTTCCACTTTTTTTTTGGATAATTTTCTGTTAGAACTATAAATAGTCATACTTTTAATGAAGGATGTTCTTGACTGGGAGTTGGAGTTGGAGCGAGTGGGATTCCATTTCCATATTTTACTCCAAGCACGCAATTCTCATCAATTTACAAGTTTACATCTCTCAATCTTACCTACCGTACCGTCACCGTATGTACATATTCCAAAAAGTTTTAAAACTTTTTTGGCAAATACATAGAATGAAGGGGAGAACATGTGGATAAAATGCTAATTCTTGAGAGTCAAGGAAGGAACTTTACCTTTTCCCCAACAAATTCAACAAAATTGACTTTAGGGCAAAGTATGGATGTGCACGTGTTAAGTCAAAATTAAGTTCTCCATGTCCTTCCGACCCAATTTCAAAATGTAACTCACACTTCAAAACATACGGCTTTTCTAACCTGTCTGTCTAAACATTTGCAGGAACGCACATTTTTTCAAAAAAATAGTATGACGCCATTTCTCAAATTAAAATTGGTATTTACAATAGTGCAGTAATGTATTCGTCAAAATTAGGTGCATTCTGAACTTGTATAGCACGGTTAGGGACTCCACCCCTCGTAGGAATAGACGATAAGCCATAATTTGACAAATGTTATGTACTAACGGAATCCTGTCCTCGCAATTACTCAGGATTGATAATTATTACTGAAAGTTTGTCTTTAACGAATCGCCTGGTTTATCAAAATCTTAAGAAAAAATTTCATGACCTATTTGTTCTACAGTTGAACTATGAAAATATCATTTTTTTAAAGCGCAGTTTGAATCGGAAAAAAGTAGATTAATTGGAAGATGAAAGATTTTATTAGAAAACTAACGCAGCAATTTTTCACAATAATTGACAGTGGACTTGATGAGATTACGTTGGTAGAAAAATTACCCTTCCCCGATTTCTCATCTTGGTACGAACCAGTCACCCACAAAATACTAATTTTGACTTGAGGCTTTTTTGATTAATTTTTCTGTTGAAATATGAAGTTTTGCTCGAATGGATTTGGGAAAGGATTTACAAAGTTTCAAGGCTATCCATTTAGTTGATGGTGTAGTGTACTCTCACACTACACTACACTAGACTACATATGGTGCTGTTACTGTACTGTACTCTTCTTTTCTCCTTATTTCTCGCCGTCCGTATTTATTTACTCGAAACAAAGCGATTAAGCTGAAAAAATAATTGGACCAAGTCTTGACGACGACTTCCAATTTCTAAAGCCTGAAGGCTTTATGATGAGATGGATCTTCTCACGGCAAACTGGGATTACACAAATCCTAGCAATTGGAACGTCTAGTCCAACCAGTCAACCCAACGGAAAATGAAGGAACGAACGAGGGGAAGTCAACCGAAGGAAAAACGGGTATCAGGTACGTTGGCTCTCCTCGCTTCAACTCACACTTACAGGGTGGTTCAAAATTATTTAGAAAGTTATAAATAATATGTAGTCAAAATAACAGTAAGTGTGTTTCATCAACATATGGCTTCAAAATGCATTCGAAAGTGGCTTCACCTAGAGCAACACACTCAGGAGGATTAGTATTTCATTTAGCAACTCTTTACGCACCTAAGGAAAATCCTTGCCGGGCTTTACAAACTTTGGCGCGCCTGATTTGGCAGAAAACCCGCGTTTTTATTCTAAGATACATTGGATTTTGAAACTGGATAGCTTGTTATATCCCAAGAACATTCTGTGAAAAGTGCATATCTATCTCACTTATGTTTGCCATTAAACGCCAAATTACCTTCGAAGGGCGATTTACGAACTGCTAAAGTATTTACACTGGACAATGAAATAAAAATTAGACACCAACTTTCAAGCATTCAATTTGGAATCAAACCAATTTTAAACGAAATAAAGAATTTGAGACGATGGTCGTGTTCGGAAAACTTTAGAACGTAGTAGTAATCTGGTATTTATATTCTTAGAAATTCAATTATTTGTTGTATGCAATTTCGTCAATTAAATGATTTTATTATTTACCTATTATTGTTTTACTTTTAGTCTAATGGGGTAATTCTTCCCGCCTAAGCTTTCATAAACGTACTTAAGTTGTACCTTAATTTTAGAGCTTCCCATGGGTGAAGTACGAAATTAATCTGAATTTTCATTTAGAACCAAAATTAAAGTTGAGTCAACATAAATAATTTACCTGCCCTTGTTGAATAACCAATAGTCAAACTAGACTTACGTAGATTCCGTCAAATTATAATTAGCCTAAAGGTCAAACTGGAAAGTTGGAGCTGACATTATAAAAATAGAATCTAAAAAATTTCCCTACGCATGTATTCCCACGGGAGAAAGCGGAGAAAGTTTGAGTATAAATAATTTGTGAACCACCCTACGTAGTGAAGGAGTGGTGGTTCCAGAGTCTTTCTCCATTCCATCTATTCCATTCTCTCGGACGATCAATAGTTTGTTATAGTGAGTGAGTCTTGGTCTGGGTTGAAGAGTGGAGTCTTGAGAGCTCTCTGGCTAATATTTGCACGTCGAGGGGAAGGAAGAAAGAAAGAAAGCTTTCTGCGGGGCGAAGACGAAGAAAGTGCCATATAATAATACGTGGTGAGAGAATGGGGGTCTAGGATCTTAAGCCTTTTAGTCCTTGTTCTACTTTGTCTAATAGCCAAGACAGCAAGTCCTAGTCTCAAGAAAAGAAGGAAAGAAGGACCTCCAACTCTCATTAGTGGATTTCACGGAAACACAATTAAAAACTCGACACAAGAAAACAATCAAGACGAAGCACATTGCCTTGCATGACAGGGCATTCACAGTAAAAGCACTGCTATGGACGACTGTATTCTAGTCTGAGTATACAACTCACTCAGCCCACGCACTACACTGACGGCGTGAGTTCAGTTTAAAATTAATGGAAAATATGATGATGGAAATTGGAGCAGAGAACAATGAGACAGAATATGGGATTTTTCATTCATTACGTGTATTACGCACTCAGCATGAACCACACAATTATTTCAGACCTTTGTTGTACCTAATGCACGGACAATTCTTCACTGGTCATGGTCGAAAAATATGGGCTTCCGAATACTTCAGCCTCCCACGAGGGCGACTTTTAGGACTAATACTCTATTCAAATTTAAAATGGACCATAATTTTCAGAGATCAAAACTGTGAAATATTTGGTCTCCAAATTAATTTTTCTACGAAGTGAAGATCACACTTATTATTTTTGTCGGAAATTAAGACAGCAAACCTCTGGACTTGAGCTTATAATTTTAAGGGTCTATTAATTTAATTTAATTGCGAATGGAAATCTTTAAAAAAAATTGAACACCTTCAGAACTTTCCTTGTAATTCAACAGAAATTTTATGATCCAATTTCCATTTCAATTACCAGCGGGTCTGGGCTAAGTCGTCCTACCTCTGCCATTGTAGGACTTCTGAGTTATGAGGAGAGGACCAATTCGGCCATACATGCGTGATTTCCTGAATATTCTCTCTGATTGTTCTGAATAATAAAAGAAGGCTAATGGAATTTAACCGTAAACGAGAACCACCGGGAAATAAAATATGAGAGGACTGACATATGTGTGTGTAGGTATTAAGTACCCACGGAATACTATTGTATTCCAATTTGTGAATTTTATTGGAGCAGCGGAAGCCATGGAATGACAACGGACTAATTGGTGGAAATAATAGAAATGCTGGATAACAGAAAATGATTAGGTCGGGTTTCAACTCTGGGGAAAAGTGAGTCGACGAAAATAGAAAGGAAAGGACAAGTCTAGAAGCCGTTAAATTCTGTAAATAGGAAAGAAAGCCTTGTTTATGATCAGAAACAAACGGATGATTCTAGATTCGGGACTCTAGACTAGGGATTTCTACACGTATGGGTAAGTGATGAAAGAAAGGCCGTAAAACGCCTGATTCTAGTTTGTGAGAAAATTAAGTCGTAGACTGTCAAAATCCGAAAGAGATTATCGTGGCGTATTCTCACCAAACCGTATTTGAGCTTGTTCTGCCGTAAGTTCTCTTCTTTAATCTCACTTAAGTCCGTCTATTCTATTGTAGCGCTATACCTACCTCGCTGTTGGTGGTTTGATTTCTCGGGAAGACACTGCTTGACAGAAGTTTCTCCACAAGAGTTTTCATTTTCCTACTCCTATGGTGACCTTTCCTAACCAATTGAAATTGCCTCACCCATTTTCACGGTAAAAATGAAGTATACCTTTTGTAACGGTTCATGTACACGAATATTGTGGGGATAAATTGATCAGCTCGTAGTCCTTCAAATCAGGACACATCCATACCTTTGAGCTCTTTTTAATGACTATTACTAACCTAAATTACAAATATAAACTTTTTCCAAAATTTAAAACTAGGAACTGACTTTGAATATCCCAGTGGCGATTTTTGAAATAACTGAAGCGTTTCCACATTCATACAGTTTCTTTTGCATCTGTGTACGATTTAGTCACGATTTGAGCATAATGCTTCAATAGACTCGCTAAAAATTTGAATAAATTAGTATAATTCTTAAATTGCAATAATAATATTACCGTGTTATAAAGATTTCCCAAGTATGGATAATTCAAACCGATCTCACGTAGTCATGGGTCCGGTAACCTACAATTTGTTTTCAATAATTGCAGAATAATGAAAACAAAAGACGACATCCAACTACAAATGTATTCAAAACATTCTATTAAATTGAAATTGAATTGATTGTCTGAAGCATGTCTGAAGTTAAGAATAACCTGCCTTACACCTCAGACACACTTGAAAGTACTTTTTACACACTGCATGATGTACGACTTGGATTTGGGTAATCACCGCTGTAAGCTGACATACGAGAGCAGAATTTCCTTCGCTGTTCCTTAAAGGGTAGTTGTGGTGTCCTTCATAAAAATCGGTAAAACAAAGGCAGGCTTCTTTAACCAATGTTAGACTTGTGCTTCTAAAATCCATAGTTCGTATAAAATATTACGACGAAGACATTGCAGAGGATGCAGTGTTAGTTTGAAGAAAATGCAGTTGATCTGTTACACAGCACATGGGAGACAGTGCCATCGCCATTGCCATTGCCACTGCCACTGTTCTTCCTTGTAACTCTTGATAAATGGAAACAATGTAGGAAGAATCGGACGTGACGGTAGAGTGCGAAATCAGAGAATGACGGGCCGACGGAGCTGTTTCTAAAGAAATACTGCCTTACATTGTGTAAACGAAGCACAGCACAGGTAGTCAAGCAATTCGAAGCATTGCACAATGGGAATGGCGAGTGTGAATGCACAACCCGGATCCGAGCCTAGACTAGAATTCTAGATTCTAGTGTTACTAGAACCACAACTGAATCCCCGTTCCAGGACTGACAGACAGACCGATGAAGTTCATTTTCGCTAGGAAAACCAGCCGAGAGGTTAGAATCTAGTAAACGTGACTCGCATTTCTAAAGGTTGGCCAAACCAAGAACTTGAATCCTCCAATTCCTTACAACAGTCCCGTCACTATATATTATGGGCTCAGATTCAGTCACTCAAAACTTTGTTAGGGCCCATCCGTCGTCACTCGGATCGGAGTGAAGGCCTCAATGAAATTCAAGTCAGTCAAATGTGTAGTAAAAAAGTTACTCCAACATGAACTACATATATGAGAACACGTGGCATACGTGAAAACAAAAATTGTTCAGGACTCATACTGTTACAAGAAAATATTTTGAGTCTTACTTTTTACCTACACGATTTAAGAATCAATTAAGAATTTGAAAAGCATTGTTGCTGTAAAAGAATTCTCATCCTCCGTAGAATTGGTTGACGAATAAGTCGAAATCTAACTCTAAATTTGTGGAAATACTCCGAACGGTCCGGCCGCCATAACTGTGCTTTAACCAACGGGTAGAAACAAATCACCACTACCTATTTTTGTTGGAAATCTTTTTATTTGTGGTATTCGCTAGCAGGTGCTGGAAAGATAATTTTGTGTAGCCGGGCACCTGAAAATTGGCCAAATAGAATCTCACACCTGTCCAAATTATTTTGACGTACTGAGCAGACAATAATACGAATTACGGACTGCATACTAATGAGAAATGCCATTCCAGTTCAGTCGCTCCGTTTAGATGTTTTCAAAACAAACACAAACCGAGCGTGACTCTTCAGAAGATCCAGTAAAATTGTATTGTAAAGCACACGACACGGTTGGTTCTACTGGTGGCCGCCCCAGACAGGCTCCGGTCTTCGCGACCACCTGTTCCGAGAGGACCATATTTTCTTATACCGACCCCAATTTACACAACACCTAATAGTTACCAAGATTGACAATACTACACAACATAAACGAACTGTCAGGCGTGGATCTGTTATATAAGGCCCAATTGAGACGATCCATCATCATAAGGACAGGATTTCTGTGGAAGAAATGACAAATAAACATATCATCAAAAATGATACACGTGAGAGTGTCGGGTATTCCTACCTAACATATAACAAGTTTATTTCATGTGTCCTCTAGTTTGACAGCTGTGACAGTCAAGTCAGTAAGTAAGTGACGGGCTAATAAAATTTTAGTTTGGGTAGAAGTTACTGGAGGGCAATGGGATGGAATAGATGAATGTGTGAGGTGAGTGATGAGTCTTCACTTTTCAAAAGCCTTCTAGCAAAATGAAACGCACTCATGTATCGTCAGTCGACCTCCCAGGTAATCTGATCTATGATGAAGATGAAATGACGCTAACTTTAGAGGAGTAACTCTTGACGCTAAATTCAGTTCATTTGGACATCACTTATGTTCATTTTGGACTTTGAAGTCCGTCTCAAATATTTTGACCTGAGGTTTAGGATCGACTGTACAAATTAAAGAGCTCCGTATTCGTAGTACCCGAATATTCTGCACCATTAGTACAATTTACTGATTTTTGAAAGCGAATGTGGGAAAACCCCATGAGTATGCAAGTTAAAAACCTCAGAGCATAGGAACAGTCGGTTTGACATATACCTGAATCGGGGAATCGAACCCTGTCCTAACAAGTGGCAGATGGCAACCTCGTACCACTACGCTGTCTTGACTCTTTAACAGATAATCACCTACCGGATAATATTCGCTTTGTACTTCCAATTCCATCCTAAAGTTTTGAATATCTATGCGTGTTAGTGCAAATAATACTAAGAACGTCCTTCTTCCTTTGTACTTTATCAAAACGACTGAAATCTAACACTGTTGTCCAACATTGTCGAGTGTGTCGAGAATGTAAGACACTGGACCAGAATATCAAGTACCGATTTAGCTAAAATGTCTGGTTAAACGACATAAGCGACAAACTTAACAATACGACAAAAATGAGACACCGTCTTACAGAAATCATTTGGCACAGTACACAATAGAAGATCCTAATAGGTACTTGTAGGATCTAAAGGAATACAAAAGTGTGTTCAAAAAATGGGATACGAAATGATTTCAGGTAGATGTCTCGTTTATCCTGCCAAAACGATACACCAAATTGAGAGAGAAGCCAGCCAAGCCAACCATGACCATTCTACTGATCCAGATCATTCTTGGAATTTCCTTGAAAATGTAATATCCGTCCAACCATTCGTACTCGTCGTTCCCAAAGCTTTTCGCCAACTTTTCTCTAATACGAAAAAGTCGAGTCGAGCCAAAGTCGAGTTCACCGGAGCAAAAAAGTAGTGCGTACACTTGTGAAAATTCCCACCTTAACTTCCTTCCGTAGTACACCTTAATAATCACTCTCCTGGCAGACAGGCGGAGAGACGCCGGGAGGGGGTTCCAAATTTAAACTCAATAATAAATGTATTTCCCCCTAGAAATAATGATTGTATTCCCAGACCTAGACCATGGAGCACTTGGCGGCTATCTACTTATCCCAGTGTACTACATTTCAACGTCTAGGATGGGAATGGCAGTCAAGTGAAGCGCTCCTGGCAATGATATCGGATAAAACGAGCAATTTTCACTCAGAACGACTTTCTCCCGGATCCATCTACCGTTTGGTATGTCTTGTCTTGAAATGAAATGGTAGGGTCCTTGTACTACATGTACACGAGAAAACGACACATTCGCCCTCAGCAAATGTTTTATTACTTTGGGAGAGAGTAAACAGAGCGTGAGGTCTCAAACATCATCTGACGTCAACCTGGGTGAGATGAATGGAGTTCCAACTTCCAACCGTCCCAACGACCGGGACCGTAAATTATGTACACGCGGATGATGTACGCTATTACAGGACTCAGCCAAGACCTACAGGACAGATATTTTGGAAGTGAAATTCCTGGAGAAAGTCAGGCAAAAGAGAAAGTCCGCTTTTACTTTGAGCATTCTCGTGTTTAGCTCTCCTTCTATGGACACTGGGATGAAATTTGTCCACTTTGACTTTTGGATCTGAGCCTTAGGCCTTTACCACACCACAGTGCATTTATTTTGTATTTCGTGATATGTTGGTTCACAGTGTCGCTACCAATGTGAAAGTGGAATGCCAGTAACAACTGTGCGTATGTGTCAACAATGACAAACTCCGTTAATATGGCTAACAAATAATTTATGAGTGTTTGTGCCAGCTATGTAGAATTTTGAGAAATAATAGTTCGTACTCAGAATTTGTGTATTTTTATATGAAATGTGGGAAGTGATTAAGAATCAATATGTTTAGATGATTAAGCATGAATATCTTTCGGAGCTCGGCCTAAATCTGGGCAGGACCTTGTAAAGATCAAAGATAGAATGAGTCAGTCTTTCGTAATATGTTCTACAAAATTCACGAGTTTTGTGAGTTTGACCGTTTTTCAAATTTTGGATAATTAAACGCTGCCCAGGATATTTATAATTCGGGCTGTATTGGTTATTAAATAAAAATGTTCGATTTCTTGATCCCCTTCCTGAGATAATTGTCAAACTGTACCAAACTAAAGAACTATAAATGTAGTTCGTATTTTGAATATTTAGAGCAATTGAAATTTCACTGCAAATTGCAGAGAACTATGATTATATTAACTTTCTTCAGGCTAGATTTGAAAAAGGTAAAATCTCAAAACTCAATATTCACTTAAATACGTAATGAAACGTCTGTCGGTTTATTATTCAAATAATCGTATCCGCTATTTATAAAGATGTGAATCGCGGCCCCACACAGAAAGGCTGAATTATGTGTAAGATTTGAATTAAGTACAGTTTTACCTATTTCACTTCAAATATTTTTTGTGAATTTTTATATTTTCACATTGCAGATTTTTCCAAGATTATTTCCCAAGGTATTCCTATTTGTCGGATTCTGAACGTCTTGTTAACCTCTTCGCTACCAATTTCACATATAGTTTGAAGGACGTGACAACCAGTTTCAATGTTTATTACTAAGATAATCACTTTAATTGTTATTACAGATGAAATCAGTGCCACAAACAAGATTTATAAATTTTAAGTTAAGTATTTCATTTTGCTTCATCCCAAAGTTAATTTCAATCAGAGCACTTGAGAATGACAGAGAAAATGAAATTCTAAATTAATACTTCAATGTTCTGAAACAAAAATTGGACCATGAAAACATTTCAGAGTATTGGTGAAATAGAGGTCACCTGGTTTCTCAACTCATAGTTTCAATAAATTGGAACTGAAAACTTCTTCCAAAAATGTATGTCATAAGGATGCACGCTTTGGACCTTAAGCTCACCACTACCGTACAAACGAATATTTGGTTTTAAAATTTGAGAAATTATTTTTTCGAAGAAAACGAAATATTCGTTTGTACGGTAGTGGTGAGCTTAAGGTCCAAAGCGTGCACCCATAAGGAAGAATAAGTAGAAACTGACAATACATATTGGCCACATTAAATTGGAACGGTCATCGACTTCACTGACCCAGAAAGAAAAAATCGCGGACCCAGAATCTATTAGCTGGCTATACCTTTAAAATATACAATTTCCTTCTTTCGGACAGTTTTCGCCGGTTCGTATTACAGCGGAATGTATTTGCATTGCAAAAATTGAATGAACTCAATACGGGGAGAGTAAAATATTTCCTCTCGGTTTTCTGTACACCAGAAACCACTACAATGCATAATTCTGTGCAGTGCTGGCTATGAATAGCTTTTGCTGAAGAAGCCTTCCATGGAATGGACAAATAGTTTGAGTATGGACATGTGTGTGGGCTCTTAAGAACTCCTAGCGCCCCTTCAAATGAAACTCTCATGTTCCGGGGAAAGGATAAATAGACAGAGATAAATGGATGGACTGGCCGAACCCCAAAATGGAGGTTTTTCTTCGAAAAGAAAAGAAAAAAAAAGTATAAGGAAAAGAAAATTGGGTGTTCGCGCGCCTTGCTTTCAACATTCGTTGGCTCATGCATGCGGGTGTTCCAGAGCTCTCTGATCGATATTTGGCAAGCAAATTGCTCACAACCAAACCACGTTCTTCAAACGCATACATACAGGGATGGGCCAACACCAAAAGGCTTACTCCACACACATATTTCTATGTTATGGCAATATTAGAATTGAAAATATTTTAGATTATACTAATAATATTCACAAAACAATGGAGAAATACTCTCGACTTATTGTCTCCCGGGCTTTCGATGACAGAATTCAGATATCACACATTATTTGTCAAATGATGGCTTATCCTCTATTTCGACGAGTAAATGTCGCCAACTCTATAAATAATATCGCATTGTCTATGAAAAGCGAGACTCCGGAGAGACAGATACGTACGTAAAAACCGTGTTAAAATTTACTGATTTACTGAATTCTTTATTGGCAGATAGACAGTTAACGAAGGCTGAGTACCGGCTTCGCAGATTGGTATCTGACGCAGCCCAATTTTCGAAATATGTTTTTTTTTAGAATTCAGCTTGAGGGTACAAAAAATTCGTAATAGATTTTCGGTTTCAATTTCTAGAGATTTTGAAGAAAATTAAATGATTAAGAAAAACAAAATACATTCAGAGTTTCTAAGGAATGTGGAAATATAGGTATCTGTTAAATTTTGAATGAAACAGAAGGGAAAACATATTTTTGCTAATGGCCCATCACTTCAAAAATTGCTTGAGTTGTCAGAAAGAATATATAGTTATCCATCCCAAATTCATGGATTGCTTCTAAATAACTAAAGATATATTTCCAAGATGCATTCGCATTAAATGCTTAAAACGTCTTTCCGTCTAAGTATTACTTCGTGCTAGTCCAGTACTATAATCGAAAGAGCTTCCCTGGACTATTTCTGAATTATTGTGGGGAAGATATGATTCTAAATATGAGGGAATGCCTAGAACATGAACACATCCTACAGACTGTGCACAGAAGATTCCCCGGACGGTCTGTTGTGGAATGGACCATATCTGTAGTCCTCGTCCTATCCTGTCCTGACTTGGAAAGGGCTTATTATGCATTGAATTTTTGCTTTTCACAACTTTCACTCGTCGTGTGCATGCTGAGTTGGTCTGCTGTGTGTGTGTGTTTATCTTGTGAGTGTCTTTGACGTTGTCATGAGGACTAGAAGAGCCTAATAAAAATTTGAGAGCTGACTGGAATCTATACAGGCGAGGCGGTCGCTTAAGCCAAAATAAATCTAAAGCTTGTTTACGGATCCACTAGACCGTAGAACTAAGTAAGTACAGATACACTCATGCTCAAGGCAAAGACTCAATGAACGAATGAATGAATGAATGAAATGAAGGGGATTCCCGATTCTTAAAAATAAACTTAGAAAGACAAATTGAATTGTGAGTACAAGAAAATCTTAAGGGATTGAATGTATTTATTTTTCTGTTGTGGGCTCAGTCGAGTACAGCAAGAACATTTCTTTTGAGGCCCTAAATCGGACGGCAACAAAATTTATTGGATTTGTAACTAATAATCCTTTGGACAAAATATTGGTTTCCAGTCCATCACGCACATAATAATTTTACAAAAGAAATTGAATTTGGATTTGGTGGAGGGGAATTTTGTCTTTTAGATTTTTGTGCACTCCAAAATTTAATAATTTATACTGTACTCCCGCAATTCTGTCATTCATGTGCATTTGCTGGAATAAATCCCAACACTTTTTCATAAAAAACATTTCAGGTTAGGCAGAACGCAATATTTGAGGTGATTCATAATAAATGTTTTTCTCAAAGGTCTGACATGTATAATGAGACGGGATTCCTTTGAAAACGGAAATCCACGTGGGGCGTCCGCGTCGAGTGGTGGTATTGAAACGACGTGTTTTTCCAGGTTTGAGTTTGACTCGAATTTGATTTACTTTGAAGTTTATAGCTTGAATTCTTGGTTGGGTTTGTCGGATTCAAGAGAGAAGTTTTAGATGAGAGAAAATCCCAAATCCTTCATTCTGACTGACTGACTGGTTCGGTGACAGATTCCTGGATTTCGGATTTGCATGGAGAAAGACATTGACAACTAAATGGCTTTTTGGAGACATGTCACATGACTGTCGAGCAATCAAACCCACGACATGACAGGACTTGGATTAAACGAACCCACACGTTTCCATTATTATGTGGAACATATGTACGTATGTACACACTCATGCCCTTGCCTTACTTTTATCAACGACTTCCACTTGGCTAACCTGAAGTGTGTGATTAATGTCAATCTCAACAACCAACCTTTTCCTTCATTTAATTTGAATTTAAACGGACTCTCACTCCTTTCTCCACACTAATCCTAACCAAATTGTTTCCTGTCACATAATTTAGAACAAAAACTTTGTATTTCAGACCAATCGTTGTAAGATTAACGGTACAGGCGACCCATGGTGGCAAGGGTTCGATCCCTACGACAAATATAGATTATAAGCCTGTAAGAAAGTTTTTCTCCTAATATGAGAGGTACCTTCCCACGGCCAAATGAAGAGTTAGTCTATTCTGTACAAAAATTTTGTCTTTTCGTAAGGTAGTTTCTTGGATCAAAGGTAGGTAATTTTAATTTGCTCCTCAGAAAATATATGTTAACGTACAAGCCACCAAATTTAATTGAAATCAGGAGACCATCAAAAATAATTTATTAGGTTAATTTTGAAATTAAGATGTGCCGATATTTATAATGTCGAGCAAATATTGGCAGTTTGAACAGCTTTGTGTAGGATTTTCAAAAGCTATAATGATAATATTTCTTTCTATTATTTTTTGAAAATACTAACGGTAAAGTTTGTGCTATCATTTGTGAATTCATCCTTTGAAGAGATAAAACACGAAACTAATTTCGAGTGAGCAAACCACTGAAACCGCCAGTTAAATTAGTTTTTACAAACTTGAAAATAAATTCCGCACACGTACGTAATACAGACACACGCACATCCGTGAAGATAAAGTTACAAAATGAAATTAAGTTGATAAACATGGACGTGCGTGTTCATGAGGGAAATGAAAGGATTTTGTACCCTAATTATCTTTTCCCACACGGTTGTGTAAATCTCGAAGCCTTGTATTAAGTTGTTAATTTTATTTGAATTACAAGATTATCTTAAGTTGAGAGGATGGCATTCACAAGATCAAGATGTAAATAATGATTTCACAAAAGTTGACCTCTAGAGTAGTTTATCTCTAGTTTTGACCAAAACGTGAGCTATAATTTGTGATCTTTCTCTGAACTTTTTGAAATAATAATTCCAAATTAAAGCTCGAACGAATGAA
The DNA here is from genome assembly GCA_034694305.1 of Protaphorura glebata. Taxonomy (NCBI): domain Eukaryota; kingdom Metazoa; phylum Arthropoda; class Collembola; order Poduromorpha; family Onychiuridae; genus Protaphorura; species Protaphorura glebata. The sequence goes on along the minus strand of JAQFYE010002278.1, from coordinate 1,997 downwards.
TAAGAGTCGAAACTTATACCTTTTGATTTTTGTGGACAGTTATTAAATCATTAAATAGACAAAATAGAATAAGCTATTTATGCAATCACAGTAAACACTTTGACCTGATACTAACACACTCAAGTACTTATATTAACAGATGTAAGCCTCGAATTTGAATTAAGAGACCCTAAACTACCAAAACACATAAATTTCCCTCAAAGCGAGAATAAAGCTCAAAAGTCCTGCCTGATTTCAACTCAGTCAAGTTCACAAGGGAAAGTAGTCAATTGCAAATTTTCAACAGATTAAAAATCTTTGAAACAAGTTACGTCATTTCTATTCCCTGGATTTTCCGTCAAATAATATTTCTGGAATGTTCTTACTTTTTTCATGAAAAAGTAAGATCTTGATATATGCTTATAATTTTCGTACAGCAGTTCACGAACTCCCAAAATTCCGATTTCTGAAGGTCGATTTGAGTTCTGCATGTGAATACTTTCCCTTGTCGCAGTCGTAGTAAGTCAATCCTTGCCTGCCATGGCTGAGTCCATCCAAGCTTAATGATGATGGATCAGATATATCACCTTACATTACATTACGACATTTTGTGAGCAGACTTAGACTCGCCGCCGATAAACTCTTGCCCTGTCGGATTCGGATAACATAACATCACGCTGCCACCACGCCGCCTTGGATCGTATTTGTGTGTACTTTCTGGTTTCCCTTGAAATCAGAGAAGTCTACGCCGAAGGTAGTGAGAGAAATTGTGTCGTAACTCGGAATTTCTTGGCCTTAATCTAATCTGCGACTGGGTAGTAATTGGATTGAACCACCGCACCGTAAATCTAATCTGACGGGTTTTCAATGAATTTGGGGAGCGAAGAAATACATTCTCCCGCAAACATGTTCAATTTTAAAGATGTGACGACACGCATCGCATCAATGAACTTTACACTCGTAGTTATATTTATCACCAAATATAATTATTAAATACTAATAACCATAGATAAGTATAGACAATCCGTGATTGCATAGTTCTAGACAGCCCTTGACGATTTATCCAGCTAAGCGTTCGATCCCTTGGCCGGATATAGTGAAATGATTCATTAAAAATATTATTGTCTATTGTATTTTCTACTACCACTACCGACACGTATTGAAGAATTTTCTATACACTCTAAAAACCTATTCAGCCGAGTGACCTACTATATGGATGTTCTTTTACTATGAAGATTTAATATACTTATCGGCAGTTATGCCTATTAAATATGAATGCCAATGAAATGTGTGTAGTCAGTCCGTGATTACGAAGTTGTACAGCCCTTCGCAATTAATTAAGTTGAAGGTTTGATCCCTCCGACAATGATGGTGATATGATGATTTAAGGAGGTTCTCGTCTACCTAATGGATTTTTTCCTAAGCATATCCAGTAGATCTCTTGTCATAACTACCCAGAAAATGTCTCTGAATGGATGATTTATTTTTTATTCAAACCGGTCTTGCTTTCTAGAATAAACTACACTGATTGTAGTTCAAAATGTAAATATTTCTTGAAACCCCGGAGCATTTAAAAACTTTGATCACCAAATGCGTCCATATGTAGGATATGTAGCATATACAGGCATTGAGTTCCGGAAACGAAGGGAATTGTTAGATTTTTTTCTTTTATTTGAAACCCAACTGTATTAAAAGAACAATCTTCGGCGAACATTTAAAATTTTAGATTGCTTCAGTTATAAACTAGCAAATCTAACTGGACTCACTTTTTGTTCTAGGCTGAGCCTGTTAAATATTTATCAGCGACCGCGATGTTCTATGTGGTAAATTGGTTTTATTTTTGACGGAAGATATTACAAAATCCGTAGTTGCGGGAAAAGTTTCATATTTACCCTGTAAGACAGAACTTAACTTTTAAAATCACACAGTTTCTAGTAATAAATGATTTAAATATTTAACGATTAGAGTCCGATTTAAATTGACTAAAGGTTTATCATTTGACGAACAGTTCACTTATG
>JAQFYE010002277.1:0-18686 GCA_034694305.1 Protaphorura glebata | reverse complement strand
AGGATTTGGCGATGACAGTAGTAAACACCCATTCACAGTCAAATTGCATATTTTTAACAGAATACGGACGGCAACAGAATATTAATAAAGATGATTAAGGAATTAAGCACAAAAAATTATACATATATTAATAATTGAAGTGATAACATTCCAATTAGGCAGAATCATACATTCGAACAATAAATTCAATAATATCGTCGTATTCATCGTTAATTAGGTCCATACAGGAATTGTTTTGCTGAACCAGAAGACAGTCTTCTACAAATGTAAATCTATGTGGCTCAGAGACACTTTTAATATTATCCGGAATGTTAAGCCAATAATACACCACCTTATTCTTAAATAGTCGGTTCCGGTATTTTATATTAGCCTGGCTAGGAATGCTCAGGTGGACAGCGCGTCGTGTTACAGTTGTTATATTGGTCAGGTCAATACAGTTTCGGAACGCAATCAGACAATAATTGTAAATAACAAAGTCACTCATTTTCAATATTTCCTGTTTAAAAAGATTATCTGGAAAAAGCCATTTTAATTCAGTTATGATTAACTGTTTTATCTATTCATATTTTACATTCTTCAGAGGAATCCGGTATTAGATGATGCGTTTCTGTGTATAATTATGTTTGTCATTTCTATTTTGGAAGCTAGGATTGATATCAAGACTTGGCCAAGTGAAAAGTAGTGTTGAGAATATGCAAATAATCAAACTAGGCAATACACAATATTAATGTTTTTCTCTAAAGAGTGTTACTCGAATATACTGGTTCATAATAAGTAACCAATCATAAACTTAATCCATTAATTATGTGAAGCCTCATTGTACAGAGTAAATCAGGAAATATTCTTTAAATTTGTGATTATATTGTATAACATAGTAGGATATAATTTGTGTAATTTGATCATTTTCGTAGTTTAAAAATTAAATATTTGTTAATTTACCAATAAACATTCCATACACATGTGTGGAATAATAACATTACTTGAAAAATACTACTAAAACTGCAATACTAAAAATACTACTGTACGAATGATATAATCAGACTATATTTTTACAAGGAAACCTGCACTGTGTAATGCGGTATCACTACGATCCATTGTATTGTCTAATGCATGTCTAAATTTCGGTTAGTCATACTGTTATGACCGGAAAGACCCATTTAAAGCCAGCAGCAGCAGACCTTGTCATTCCTACGGGTTCGGACACTCGTGGTACTGCAGTGGGAAGGCGGTTTAGGGCTGACCGCCAAACTTTCAGACTCGCCAACATTCGATTTTGATTTGCCACTGCCACCTTCCTTCTGAACATTGAAACATGAATTATGCTTCTAATATTTCTACAAATTGACTTGGTGCGTAGCGTTTACCTTGAATTCCATCTGCACCGGCTCCACCAAAGAATTTGTGGTTACTTGTAAATTTCCAGAACTTCGGAAATTCAAATTCGGGTAAATACTTTCGTCTGTCGAAGCGGCTGTACTACCACTAGGCTGCGATGTCGGATTGTACTTCTCAATCTGAAAAACGGAATGAATTTACAAAATAAGAAACTTGCGTAATTACTAATTGTATTAATATAATTGACTAGTAATGATGTACAGCTTGCTTATATTTCTCGCGTTTCCGCAAAAATTGTTTTCTGAGAGTTTTTCAAAATTTTAATTCGCCTCTTCATTGCTTCCTATAAGGTATGTTATTACGTTACTGCTGACTTGAACCGAGGATTGCTGCACTTGAAGAAGGGGTGGGGAAGGGAGGGAGGGCTACAGAGCCATTTGGACCGGGTAGAACCGGTATAGGAAAATTATAGTTGAAGCAAATAATCCCGGAGATGGCAGTGCGGTCTGGCCGGTACATCTGAAATCCTGCATGCACTAAACATTGCAGCAGACTTCAACCTTTAACTGACTTCGTCGCTTTAATTTTTTCACGTTCGGTTATATTTTTAAAAAATAAAAAATTCGCTTTAAATTATATCTCACCATTGTGAAAATCAAAACCAAGCTTATTTTTAGGTGAGTGTCTCCGGATCCATGTAATGTAATATACCAGCCAAATGGCTATACAGTGCTATGCGTCACATGGCTTACACATGCTATAGAGCCGACAAACTCTCCTACAGTGAAGAAACTCTGAAGGAACAGAACTCACTATGTAGTACTGTGCAGACGGTACTCCTGACGTTGAAGACGCTCACCATGTCACCACTACGGTGTCCTGCCTTGGTAAAGTTCAGCTCTAGTTGAAGCGTCGAGACGACAAACCAGGCAGTCTACTTTGCTCTGTTCTTTATTTCTCTCGTAAATATTGTACTTTACATATCTGAATTCTTTTGGAAAAGCAAAATCACAAGTGTTAGTGTTGGGATATAAAAACTGACGAAGGACTACCCAACTTGTCAAAAACCAATCCGGCCACAAAACTTCATAGCGGTTGCTACGGTGACCAAACTCACTGAGCCGAAGTATTTTTGTTCGACTGTCACTGCTACGGTCACTAAAAAATAAACAAGTTTTTCGAAAAGAGTGCAAACAGGGTTTGTTCCCAGGGTTTTAGAATGGGGAAGCATTATGGAACTTTCTCCGAAATCTGGTCTCAGGGACCAAAATTACTTCGGATAAAACGATTTGCCGAAAACTATTGGCTGGCGCGAAATAATAAAGTAGAAGATGAAAGAACCCTGAACTTTGCATATTTCCATGTATTGTGCGCCAGAAATTGATTACAATTAAATATTATAACACGAAGTATTGATCATTGATATCTGGAGCAAAATACACGCGAATGTGCAAAGCTGTTAGTTTTTTCATCTTCGAATTTATTATTTTACACCTTTCAACGGTTTTCTGCAAACAAAATTGTTTAGATTTTCGAAAAAAAATTGGGTCTTGAGGACAAATTTTGGGGAAAGTTCCTTATTTTCCCATCTTGAGAACATAGACCTCTTTGCCCTTCAGCAGTGGAATGTTTCCCTACTACTAGGAGTGGTCTTGAGCTTGTATTTCCCCATTGCAGTTCTTACTACCAGGGGTACCCTCTTTATCAGCGGAGCCAAATGTGCTTATTTCAACAGTGGGGTGTAACTCAGGTACTAGGAGTACAATTGAGCAAGTATATCCCCTCCGTAGTAATTCCTACTACTGCGGGTATCTGTAGGGATCCTAAGGGAGCTGTTTGAATTAAGTATTAGCAGGGGTGGGATGCTGGGTTGGTTTTAGATATATTGTTAAAATGAATGCCACATGCGTTATTGGGATTCGACTTTTCAATGAATCCAAAAGCATCCTGGGGTCCCCCCAATGGTCAGAAGATTTTTAACACCGATTTTCCAGAAGTTGCATTTCGTGCATTTTTGGAGATAGGCCAGAAAATATACTTAATTTCTGCACGAAAATATTTTCGGACCCCGCTCAGAGGGTGCCAACCTATTCGGAAAATTGGGTGTCGGGTCAAGGTCCTCGTGTACAGGTCGTGCCTATCCCTAGCGAGAGTGTAACCATAGATTAGGTATGCGACTTAATTCAGCTTTTCCTTAACCAAGTTCTTTGGTTTAAGGTCGTTTATTTAAGTTAAACCGGGATTTAAGTTTTTTGACAGGGCTATACCAAATTTTAACATTTTGGATATTTTGGATTTCCATTTCTTTCGGATATACTCCCTCCGAAACTTCCTTGAAAACATTTCTGAGGTTATTAATTTCATTTTAGAAATTTTTTATAGTTTCTTTCGAAATTTTTTCCATTTCACATTTTGGATTTTGATATTTTAGTCACTCTTTTGATACTCACTTCGCTGGAGGTGTGGTCACGCCCTGGTTTCACACAACGTTACCATAACTGAAAGACAAGGCGCTACACCTACAACTTGAAAGCGCAGAGCCACAAGGTCAAGTATCGATTTGTAGACCAAGCTGTATTCCTTTACTTCAGTTTTCGAGTGTCAATTCATTAAGTCAGAACATTTGCCACAATTAATCTGGTAAGAATTTGCTGAACTAACCTAAATTTCTAACGAACTAAGAGGTAAACAAAAATATGGTACATGTTTACCTTGTAAAGCCACTCAATCTCCGGATCAGCTGATGTGGCCTGTCTCCTTCTGGTCACTCCTGGAGATTCGCTCATCTATATGATGGATTAATGTACGACATTTAGTTAAGGTTAGCAGCATAGTTGGATACGATTCGAGTTTCCTGCAGCTTCAACTTGAGAGCGGAGTACGGCAGGGCCCGGGATCGATTCCCAGGTGAAGCGACATAATTTTAAGTATTTTCCCGTGAATGTCAATTCGTTAAATCAAAATATCTAACACTTAATCTGGCAAGAAATTCCTGAACTAATCTAGTATATAAAGATCTAACAGATTCAAAATATGGAGAATATCTACCTGAGACACTTCCAGTCCAGCTGCTGTGAATTTGTCCTCTCCGGTCACTCCTGGAAATCCGTATTTCTGTATGGTAAATCAGAATAAGGTATTCAGTATAGGTTAGCAACCTATGCGAATATAAGTCTCATGCGACAAGACAAGGAAACGAAATATTTGATAAGAAATGTACTAAATTTTCGACACAATCCGAGTAGAAACTTGTAAGCTCTCCGAATATATCAAAGATAGAAGAAAGATTAAGGGGTTCATAATATATAAAATGTCTACCTTGCAAAGTTGGAAGTAAATTTCCTGCAGGTCAATAAATGTGATTTTCTTCTTTGTCGTCACTGCTGGGAGTCCGTATTTCTATATGGAGGATTAATGTACGCCATTTAGTTTAGGTTAGCCGCTTAGTCTCATATGTAAAGACAATTAAATTTAACGTCTGATGAAAAATACACTAAATATCTGACAAAATTGTACTAGAAACTTGCTCCATGTTCTCCATATATGACCAATTTATTAAATTATACCAATATCAAGATTGCAAGATTGCTCGGTGAAAGTCCAGTCACAAGACAGAATAAAAGAAAACCGCGCGGTCGGGTAATGACGCGCAAATTGACAAGTCCTAACGCAAATGATTGTCTTTCTCTCTTCTGAGGGGACTTCGAGAGTGCCTCGCCTTTTCCAAAGGCCTTTTATTCTATCTTAATATTGAGATAAGTTAATATATTGATACTCTAAAGTTTCGCTTCGAGACGTTTCCGAAATTGAAACATTTGTCATTCCTCAGATTTAGGTTTCATTTCCATAAAGTCGGTTCCCAGGCCTTGCGATATTTTACAAATTCCTTTTAGTGAGTTCCAAATCGTTAAGTGAGAAGATTTGTCACACTTAAGACAATAATTGATCCAACCCAATTGACTAAAAGTTTAAGTGGTCGTAGCAATAAAAATGCGTACCTCATAGAGCTTTTGAAACTCTTCCAAGTCGGATCTCGTATGTTCTCTCTCACTGGTCACTCCTACTCCTGGTAGGCTGGTCATCTATATAGTTAATTAATGTAGGCTATTTAGTTGCGACAAGTCAAGACAAGGCAATTTTATATCCGATGAGGAACATACTATATATCTGACAAAATCGGACTAGAAACTTGCTCCATGCTTTTCAAATGTGACCAATATATAAATGAGTTTGGAGATGCGACGATTCATGAGTGATAGACGTTCACTCGGAAGACAGAAATGACATAAAATGGCATGCTTTCGTCTTCAGACGTACATTCTTGCCCACTGGCGTTCGGTGCATTTTTTTTCTCTCATTTGGAGCGACTTCGACCTTGGAAGCCTCCATTTTTTCAAAGTTATTTGGGTATCTTTTTCTGTTTTCTTTGATACATTGGCACTCCGTGGCTGGACCAGAGGGCCATTCTCGCAAGGATACCAAAAACGCCTTACGGGCTAGAGTAGTCTAGCCAGATTTGGCTGGACTTTGGGTCCAGCGAAATCTGTACCCATAGCGGTTGTACCCCCCGCAGCCAAAAAATACACGGGGGCATGGGATTGCTGGGATTGGGGCATGAGTGCTTCACTTTTAGGCGTAGGATCCATGAAGCACAGAACGTATAGAAATGAAATATGTATGTATGTATGTATATTAAGAAGGAGGTCTAAAAAGAGATGAGATAAGGTAGCCCATAGTAACGGGAAGAATTACAGTCTGCCCTTCTTCCAATCCATCCACAAATTTAAGAATTGGAGAAGAAGATGAAATAATTAAATTGAACGTTATTTTATTATTTTATAGCCGTATACAATTATTTTAATCAAGAATAGCGTCGAACACTTGTGCTACAAAATATTCGCCTATCCAAATTCTCGCATAATTTGAGTTGATATAAGGAAAACTCCTTACGATTAGGTATTCCTTGTTACAATGGAACCACTCCAGATGTTTCCTTGAGATTGCATCCAAATTCCTCGGGAATGATATTTTTACAATCCTGACACCCAAAAGAAATATGGCCCGGGCTATCTTGGAGATTCGCTCTCTTGCGCGCGCGCACTAGCCACTGAAGTGTCGCGCCGCTATCCCAATATTTCCCACAACTTCATCCCCTCGGCAGTGCAATTACGGTGTGTTGTCACAAAAAGTGAGATATACATATTGTAGAGAATCTTATATCGGATCTGGGAAGCTATTCCGCCGGAGAATCGGATGCACGTAGCGGCGCTGAGGAGCGCTTAAGTAAAACACGGCATGAAAAAGACACCCAAAATTCGGTCAGAAAAACCAATATAACATGCCCAAATAATTATTTTCGAAAAATCTGTCCTTGCCTACTCTTTCGTTATAACCTTATGCAATTATTAAAATTTTTGTTTGGCTGGTTTGGAGAAAGTCAATTTTTTTCACTGGCAAGACATATTGGAGTTCCAATGGTTTCCCAGTGAAAAATCGACTTTCATCAAACCGGTCGAACAAAATTATAAAAATTGTAAAAAATATAGAAAAAGAGTAGGCATGGACGAATTTTTCAAAAAAAATATTTCGCGCATGTTCTTTTGGCTTTTCTGGACGAATTTTTGGTGTCTTTTCATGCCGTTTTTTTTACTTAAATGCTCGTCAGCGCTGCTACGTGCATCCGATATTCCGGCGGAATAGCTCCCCAGATCCGCAATAAGATTCTTTTCAAGATGTATATCTCACTTCTTGTGACGACACATCCTAATTGCACTGCCGAGGGGGGAAATTTGTGGAAAATTTTGGGATAGCGGCGCGACGCTTCAGTGGTACGCACGCGCGCGAGAGCGAATTTCCAAGATAGCCCGGGCCATATCTATTTTGAGTGTCAGGATTGTAAAAATATCATTCCCGAGTAATTTGGATGTAATCTCAAGGAAACACCTCGAGTGGTTCCATTGTGAGTGTAAGAAAGAACCAAGTGAAGGATTAAATATTCTGAACTGATAGGAAGACAGTAGGCAGGATTTATTTATAAAACCCATCCACTGGTATTAGATACGCTTTGAGAAATGAAGGGTTTTTGTGGCTGTCAATCCACAAGTTATATGTAAATGTACGGAGAAACCTGAGAAAGGGTGAAGACATTTTCTGACTCTTCAAGCCACGCCCACAAGTGAATAAAAGCCACGGGAGAGCGTCAAAATCGGGGAGAGTTTCTAATAATTTGAGTCGAAAGAAAGTTCCTTTTGATTCCAAAGTAAAGTAGCGAGTTGTTTATTTCTGTCGAACTCTCAAAAATATCATTTCCGTGTGTGAATGAAATGATTTCCAGTTGAATAAGAGGAAGGAAAAAACTCAATAGAAAGTTCTCTTTCCATTTTAGACCTTGCTTAAAATCCTTGCACTTACCATTTTTGTATCTTTCTACCACTTTGGTTATTAATTACATAATATTACTATTTCAAAAAAAATCTATCAGATTGAGAGTGAAATAGTTTGAGAGAATAAATGTGAAACCATTTGGGACAAATAATTCGACTTTGGTTAGGTTATAATGAGATTTAGTTAAACTTTTAGTTTCTGAGTAGTTGAATATTGTTTTCATATTGGACAAAACCATTTTGGATTTATCCAATAGTTTCCTTTGTATTCTCATGAGAATTAGAAACCGCGGACTGTTCTACCATTTTGGATTAAACCATCTTGGTTAAACCCTGACGTTAATTAGAACAGTACCATTCCCATATTGGAAATTTACCATTTTGGGCCTGGAACATTAAGTGTTAGAAGAGAGCCCTAGTAGTAGAAAGAAACCCCTAGTAGCAGTGAAAGCCCTAGTAGTAGTAACAGGATTACGTTTAAATTATTAGATGTTATGAATATCTGCCTCATTTAAGGGAAACTAGTTTATTAAGTAAACCGTGAAATTAATTCTAATAGTAAATCCATTTTGGACATTTAAGACCATATTGGACAGGGTAAAAGTTGAACACCGAACAGTACTGGAGCCGATGGAGACTCAATGTGGAGGTCGGAGGTGGAAAGAAATGCAATTTGAACAGATTTTAGAATAGAAAATTTAAGTAAATTTAAGAACTAAGTTTGAAGTTTAATGTACACTGCGTAGGTTAGGGTTTGAACAAAACCCTTGTATAAATTCTAACCCTTGTGTCGGATTCAAATTCATTTTCAGTCGGAACAACGGAGAGGAATAGTAAAGAATGGATAGTAGAAATTAACCCGCGAGTGCATACTAAATAATGTTTTGCATCCACGGGAAGGGAAATACACGAGAGAGCACGGCATATGCACTACACCGTACCGTATTGCTTATCTTGAGGTAAAGTTGCAAGCGGAGAGAGACTCTGTGTTACACGCGCTCAAAACTTTTAAATCCATTCACGCGTTTAAACTACATAAGTAAAAATCCACTCAAGATGCAGAGTGAAGAGAAGAGACGAATCTTATACACACAATACGCTCGCCATCCATGCCCCGTCCCGTCGTGTAAAGTCGAAATGGGCGGAAGGTAAAATCCTCCATCCGCAGATGACTTGAGTTACGGAGCAAATTAAGGAAGGTTGGGGAAAGTAACCCGTACCTAAACTTTATTTTAGTAAGAATAAGTGAAAAAGAAAGTCCGATTCTCACCTGAAAATACTTGGAGAAATGCCTTTGCGATGTCGATTAAATTAAAGCACCTGATCGATGTGTGGTGTCTTAAAAATATACAATATTTGAAAACGCACAGCGTACTACATTTTGTACTAAAATAAGCATTCTAATTAATGCCGAGAAATTGCCTGAAGAAGAAATACGAAACGCGTTGCAAATAAAACGAGCATTTCATTGACTATTAAATCTGCAAATCTTCTACATTCATTGATTTCCTGTGTTTGCATAATCCGGATTAGAAAAGCCAGTTCTGGGGAAACTCGGGACTATAAACAGAATTGTTATAGATGTAAGAGGTTCATAATATGGAAAAGGTTTACCTCGTAAAGCTTTACAAGCTCTTCCATTTCGACTTCTGTGAATTGGCTCATTCCAATCACTGCTTCGGATCTGCATTTCTATATGGGCGATAAGCAATTTTGTTTAGATTATTTGCTTATGTCTATGTGAATAGGAATCTTATGAATGAAGACAAGAAAATTATATCCGATTCAGACTCCGTATAAAAATAAAACTGCCCAAAGGTAGAAATATTTTGAAAATGTGTTGAAATAATGGGACAATCGAAAAGAACTAGCAAACTGGAATCCTTGTTGTGGACTAAAGAGTGAGCATATTTTGCCTGAAGCTCATTGTGAAGAAATAAACCAAATATTCCCATAGAATAACCCCATTGGACTACGCTGGCCGTACGTCTGTGCCGAGTTGAAATCGGAATACCAAACGCTCAAACAATTGTGAATTTCGGATTCCGATTAATTTAGAATTACGATTCCAATTCCGTTTATTTTAATTTTCGATTCAGCTTCCGATTCGAATTCCGATTCCCCTAAAGATTTCGATTATTTTTTGATTACGATTCCGATTACCGGCCCCGAAGATTTGTCACACTCACATTTATCTTGGCAAGAAATTGCTAATAAGCCTAAATGTCTAAAGATGTAAGATATTCATAATACGGAAAATAACTACCTGATGTAGCTCTCTCTTTTCGGCTACTGTAAGATTCTCCTTTCGTGTCACTCCTACTGGCGATATGGTTTTCTATAAGGTGGATAAAATTGAAGTAATTAGTTTAGATTAATTAGCTTAGACGTATACGAGTCACAAGTGTCAAGACAAAATAATTATATCCAATGAAAAATATACTCAACATCTGTCGGAATGCGACGTGGAACTAGCTGTATGCTCTACGAATATGAAGGTGTATCAATATCAAGATCTTCAAGATAGAAGAAAGGATTCCTCGGCGGAAGTCCAATCAAAATACAAAAATATGAAAAAATCGCGCTGTGCTCCTGAGGCCAATTTTACAGGTTATACCTTAGACGATTTTTATTTCTCACTTTTGAGGGGACATCGTCCGAGAAAGCTCAGCCTTTAATTTTTTTGAAGCCTTTGCAATTTCTGATTGAAGATTTCGGAAAGTTCGACGTTTCAATTTCTTTCGACTTGACAATTCTGATATTTTCAATTTTAATTTTGGGAAAGGAAACGGCACTAAGGACACGGGAAAGGCCCCTCTGTTAGATTTCGCTGCCTTTTGAATGTGTAATAGTCCTTGATATTCTGTACAACTTTTGTGAATGCCCCAACCCAAAAAGACAAACTATTTAATCACAGGAAATACATGGGGCTTGCGTTACGTCCAGGGCGGATTCGGCAAAGCATATACTCCCTGTGCATTTCTAGCGGCTTTTCGGGTTGGGACTATAAAAAATGTGACCGAACTTATGCGTGACATTCTCTCTGTCACTGCGGTATGCTTCCAATTTATTTATATCTCCTCCAAACTTTTGACATTACCAAATTTTGGATTTCCAATACTCAATCACTCCGTTGACACTCGCGTCGATAGAGGAATGCCCTTGTTCTGCTTTCAGACAATGTAACCAAGAGCCATAAATACAAATTCAACTTGAAAGCGCATGCGGCAAAGCACGGGATCGATTCCGAGGCGTAACTGTGTTCTTTTAAATTATTATTCGCGAATTACAATTAGTTTAGACAGAAGATTTGGCAGACATGGCCTTGGCAGAAATTCAATTCAATTAACTTTATTAAAACCCAACGCCCTATAAAAACAAGAAATTGTAGAACTAACCTCAATATCTAATGTTCTAAGAGGTTCATGATATGGAAAATATCTACCTGAGAAATCTCTCTCCCCTCAGCTACTGTCAGTTCGCTCGGTGCGGCCACTTCAGGGTACCTTGTTTCCTGTATGGTGGACAAAATGAATCTATTTAGTTCGCGTTCGTAGGCGAGTCGCGTTCGTAGGTAGTGCGAGTCTCATGCGTCCAGACAATAAAATTTTACCTCTGACGAAAAATATACCAAATACTTTAGAAATGGACATCGCCGCGAGAGCATGAATAAATGGGTTAAGACAAAAACAGAAATCCCTGGTTTCTGCCCCCTATTTCAAAATCTGTGCTCGAAATGTGGATTTGAAGTTGGCATGTAAACTAAGCCATTGACGTTCTTAAGATATTTGAATTTCGGTTTTCGGAAGGTTATATTTTTTGTTAAATTCTATGCAAGCTAAGATTTGAAGCTTTCATTTTCGGGAAATCTTTAAGGTTTTATTGTTGGAATATTTTAATGTTTCTTTTCAAAGTTTCTCCAACCTCATCAAAAGTGCCAGAGCGCTGTATCTCCTGCTTGAAAGCGCAGGGCGACAAAGCCCGGCATCAATTCCTAGGCGTAGCTGTATTCTTTTACACTGTCATTCGCAAATTTCAATTCGTCAACTCAGGTCAGACGTAACGTGGCAAGAAATTGCTGAACTAACCATAGATAGCTAAAGCTAAAGATTAGAGAAATTCGAAATACAAAAAATGTTTACCCTGTACTGTCTCCTCATCTCCTCCAGATCGGCTGTTGAAAGTTTGTTCATTTCGGTCACTACTTGGTATCTGGTTTTCTATATGGTGGATAAAATTAGGGTAATCAGTTCAGGTTAGTGGCTTAGGTTAAACTTTATTTTCATTTCCGTGTTTTCTAATTTTTGGTTTCGGTCAGAAATTCTTTATTTCTCAAAAATTTTGTGACAACTTAAATTTTGAGTTTTCATTTTCTGGAGAATTTTAAGTTTTATTTATTTTTAGGTTTCTGAAATTTAGGATTGGACGAGTGTGTAAAAGCGTATCAATATATGTCCATGTGTCCATGTGTCCATGTAGTAAAACTTACCGGCCTTTTCATTAGCTGCGACATGATGAAAAGCTTCTGAATCACTAAATGCGACAGTAATCCAATTTCTCGCACTGGTACACGTATTAAATTGTCCGACGTCCGCTCCTGTCAACAGCGTCGATCAGCTCAACCCTAATTGAATTATGAAACGGATTTATTTTACGCTAATAGAGCGGCAACCAGAACACCACAGCAGATAAAAACTGCGGTAAAGAGTAACGTGTTTAAATAGTGCAACTTATGCAGCGGCAACTGCTGCACTATGTTATTTAACTGGTAATAGGTTCCACACTTATTTATACTAAAACTAAACCTTTGTGCCAAACTACGATTTTAGTTGACAATGAATCAATTTCAAGATTTTGACCGTCATTGTACGAGGTGGCTAATATACAGGGTGGCCGCGAAACATCTATCACATGTTTATATCGAATATATTTTTAACGAAATGACGGATTCTCATGGGGGTTCCACCAAATTGAAGCCAAATGCCACCTGGGATGATTGCGATTTAGTCTGTGGCATTAAATTGTGAGTTGCGATCTGGGGAAATTAAAAGTGCAAAAGCAAAATTTTTAACATGGTGGAGATAGGACTAAATTTCATGCAAATTCATCGTTCGTCGCAGCAACCCTATTTGATTTCAAGTTATTTGTTCGTATTTGTTTAGTCACTCACGGTTGTACAAAAATCCGAACTTTTCAATGCGGGCTTTCAGTTCTGGGCTGGTAAACCGACATTTATTTTTCCGATTCCGATTCCGATTATTTTCTCGATTATTAAATTATTTCGATTCCGATTATCAATTCCGATTCCGATTATTTAAGAATTTCGATTCCGATTCCGATTACCAGCCCTGTTTCCGTTGTACAAATGTCTTTTGAAAGGACATCCACATTTGATTCACTGGCTCTAATTGATTCGGACTAGCCGAGATTAAAGTCGATTGAGATTGAGGCTGGGAACTAGAACTCTGAATTCGTGTCTCATTATCATCTGTCCAATCACAATTTTTGACCGGATTTGATTGAGCAACATCAGATTTGTCAGTACTTTCCCTTTCCAATTTCGGATTTGACACGGACAAGATTTTATCCGAAGACCCGGCAGGACTAGCTTAACAGCATTACGCAGCCCCTTCCTTTTCCTAAACGCGTTGCGTGGCGGTTTTTGAAGGAAGAGATTTTATTGTCTCAAACTGAATACTAGTTACATAATTTCCACACATATTCAAGAAATAATGTACAACACGAAATATCAAACTTCGGATCCATTCTCGTATGTATGTACGCCAAGTGCGCTCAGTGACTCGACTTTCATTCTTTTGCAAGCTGTCTACTACAAAATAGTGCATTCTCAATTTCGGATACTTAATTCCGTTTTCAACTGGTCGATCATCAAAAATAAGTCTCTTCATTCAACCGTTCATATTTAATTCTAACTATATTATACTTATTTTTCGTAAATTTTGCGCCCACTAGATTTGGCGCCCTGTGCGGTGGCACAGTTTGCCGCCCCCAAAGGCCGGCCCCGTTTCGAACGGGGCATAACCCCATTTCCATGAATTCTAAACATTTCTACCCCGTATAGGGGAAACAGTTTTTGATTCATCAGAAGGGATTTTCCAAACGCTCTCCAAATTTGTCAATCCATTGACTTTAAACTTCAGTTTCAACAACTCAAATCCAAAAAATTTGACCGAATTTTTTCTGATGGCATTTCAGATGTCTTACCCCCTTGGGGGTAAGTTACTTTTCGGTTTTAACTTTTTATTCGGCCGTGTACGCGGTGTTCATTTGGGATATTTCTGACGACAGCATTATGGTGAGTCAAAACTTTGTCGGGCTTCCCTGGTTACATTTCAGCGACATTCTTGGCTTTTGTAGTAATGGCTTTAACGCATCGCTAATAGAATGAACTGCGTTAATTTTGACTCTCGGTGGCGACATGAAAATTAGAACGACACTCAGACCTAAGATTGTAGAGACCGCACTGAGCTGGTTGGAAAACTTTCAAAATTTACGATATACCAATTCAGAGTCGAATCATTTCGGGTTATATTTGGACGGATAAGGCGATGACACGTCCAGGGTCACGAAGAATTCCGACTTTCATACGTATGTGTTTTAGACCCTGGGCTAGGGTTTTCCTTTAACTTTTTCTGCCCAAATCGAAGTGGATGACCTTCCGTAGAGTCGGTTGCGCCAAAATCAACTACCGGGCAATTTTATTTTGGCTCGCGGGATTCCACACACCCGTCATAATGCGAATTTTTCGAATGAAAGAATTTGTCCTGATTTGGTGTTTCCAAACCAAATCAAATCCAAATAATCCAAACAATTTATGGTTTTGAAAATTTTCAACACGGTTGGTCATCCTGCACATCGTGCTTTCGGAAATATTGTTTTCCGATTATTTTTACCCCCTGTCAGATGCATCTAAAAGAAATAGAATCTCTGGTAAATTCCTTACACGTATTTCAAGTTCAAGTCCATAAATCACTTTCACTTTTGAATTATAAATTTGGAAAAAAAATCGGACATGTTTATAATCGCAACACAAACAATTGTACCGAGATTCATATTTCTCGCCTCACAACTCTTCGCGCTATGTTTATATTTCTCTGTCCTTTATACATCGTGATAACCCTGTAAATGTTCTACAGAATGTAAAACAAAACGCCATGACCATTCGGCACTGCACAATAGTAAATAGTAACTATAAGTGAAATCGCCAGGTCAGAAAAAAGAGGTAGGCTGGGGGTCAACCGATTAAATTGAGACTTGTTACATACGATAGTACTGAGGAAGGTAAGTTAAAAATAATTTTTTCATTTTGCCCCTTCTATTTTCAGAGTGGGCGGAGCAGAACTTGTAAAATTAGACCTCCTATGAAAAACTTTTGTGGCTAAGTTTATTGACCGATCGACTTCAAAAATTTCTATGTGAGCTCCCGGGATCATTCCCGCGGGGTACTTTTTCAGTTTGTTGGGAAAAAATAATTTTGAAGACCTACAGAGGTCACCAAAAAAGGTCAGTGGGCCAAAAATGTTAAACCGACGACATGGGTCGAGTGACGTGTCGTTGGAAAGAGGAGGTCAGGGCGACTTTCCTGGCAAAGTCTTGTACGTCAATATTGACCCCCTGCAACCTCTGGTGGTCACTAAAAGTAAAAAAAATTGGGTTTCTCGGTTGACAACAATATGGGTCAAGTTAGGTGTCGTTGGGAAGATGAGGTCAAGGTGAGTTCCGTTGATTAGTCTCGAAAGGTCTACATTGACCGCTGTGACCTCTAGTGGTCACTAAAAGGCCACAGCATTGGGTTTCTGTGTTCAATACACGGGTGGTCATGTCATTTGAAATAGAATGTCATTTTCTGGTGACTCGGTTAACGGTGCAAATCAGAACTTAAATGCGTATATGACACAAATGTGTAAGACAAATGGAAACGTTTTGCTCGATTCATTGTTCTGAATGAAATGAATGCCAAATCACAAAAAGAGTGATTTTGTCTACATTGAGACTGTATGAGTAATTAGATACGACTCATATCTTTGTTTAAATCTGAGACGTAACCTCACTTCTCTAGGAATCGATCCGTTCATACGGGACGCATGAGATTTTGATAAATGACATTTACTTAAGTTTACATTATGTTGTACCCTGAGTTTATTTAAGAGCAATATTCTACTCATGAAATATTAACTATACAATTGAACGTACGAATATGTTAAATTTAGTGAGTCAACTTAAATTAACAATATATCTACTTCGCTGTCCATATAAGTTTGTATTTTTGGCTGGCTCTAAATCATTTATTTGCCTCCCTTGGCTTTTACAGGGTGAGTCAAAACCAACCGTTTATTCGTCCTAATGGCCTCAATCTTAACTTTATACAAAAAGATAGATAGATATTTTATTCGAAATTTAATTGTGCGTCTTTCGAGCTATCTCCGAATGCGCTGCACACTTCACAGCGCGCGCTATCAATAATAATGCATATACAAATACCAGAAAATAAAAAACAAACTGAAATCTATATCTGATTGTTGAAAAAATTTCAAAAATTCCCAAAAATTGGTAAGATCTTCAAATTTTTTCAAACAAAAATTTCAATAAAAATAATTTCAAAAAATTTCAAAAAAGTTCTTTTTGAAAATTTTGAATTTTTTTTGAATTTTTCTTTAAAATTTTGAAAAAATATTTCCGGCGTATTTATTTATTAGACGCGCAATTAAAATTTGAACAGAATGGCTATCTCACTTTTTGTATAAAGTTAATATTGAGGAAATTAGGAATAAACGGTTGGTTTTGACTCACCCTGTACATACCATAGCAGGTCACAGGGATCAACGTAGACTATAGACATGATCAACATGTCTTCACATTTTGCTGGGACTGTGCAGGACGTACCGGGTGTTCTATTTCGAATGACATGACCATCCGTGTATTGAACGCAGAAACCCAATAATGCTGTCACCTTTTAGTGACCACAAAAGGTCACAGCGGTCAATGTATACCTTTCGAGACTATTCAACGGAAATCACCTTGACCTCTTCTTCCAAACGACACCTTACTTGACCCATATTGTTGTCAACCGAGGAACCCAATTTTTTTTTACCTTTAGTGACCACCAGATGTCTCATGGGTCAATATTGGCGTTCGAGACTTTGCCAGGAGTCGACTTGACCTCCTCTTACGAACGACACGTCCCTCGACCCATGTCGTCGGTTTATCATTTTTTACCCATTGACCTTGTTTGATGACCTCTGTAGATCACTGAAATCATTATTTCGCAAAAAACTGAAAAAGTACCCCCGGGGAATGGTCCTTGGAGCTCACATAAAAATTTTGAAGTTGATCTGTCAATAAACTTAGCCACAAATGTTTGGGAGAGGAGGTTTAATTTTACAAGTTCGACTCCTCCCACCCCGTAAAGAGGAGTGGCAAGAAATTTAAATAAAAATTATATCTAACTTACCTTCCTCAGTACTGCCGTATCTAACAAGTCTCAATTCAATCGGTTGACCCCCAGCCTACCTCTTTTTTTATGACCTGGCGATTTCACTTATAGTTACTCAAAGACAAGTAAAAAAATTTCCAATAAATTTTTTTCGCTTAGCTCTATCAACATCGCCATAGGACTCAGACATCTCATGTGACTATTCATTGCAGCGGGTTTTTATTAATTAATAAGTATAAATCTTAAAGACAGGTTGGACAGATTTACATGCATTTTTTTTGACTTAACCTCGTCAACTTACCCGGGCTATTCATACCCGGGCTACTTCCTGGCCAATAACCTTTGACCCAAACCCCGCCTTTTCTGCCAAAAGTTTCATATTTTGTTTCAATGTATGATCTCGAGAGCCATATCATAATTGTAATTTTTCTGCGGAGCTT
This sequence comes from Protaphorura glebata, assembly GCA_034694305.1. Classification (NCBI taxonomy): domain Eukaryota; kingdom Metazoa; phylum Arthropoda; class Collembola; order Poduromorpha; family Onychiuridae; genus Protaphorura; species Protaphorura glebata. Next base: position 1,074 of record JAQFYE010002277.1, on the reverse strand, counting down.
TAAAATTTGAGGGTCCTTCGTAGCATCGAGATCCCATAAAAATATTAGGTTTTTGCCATTGTTGGTACGGAATTTTAATTAATCAATTAATTAATAAATAAATATTAAATCATAATAAATTAATTAATCATATATTTGGTACTTATTGTAATGTTTTGATGTATCTGCATACTGTTGACAGAATCTACCGATTAAACGATCGTTAATCAATTCCATAAAAAATTGCATTGGTCTATAAGATATAAGGAATTTCATACCTCAATTTTTTGTCTTCTATTTCGCGAGTGGAACTTCCGTGAGTGAGAATTAGGTCCGCTTGATCACACTCTTGGCTAAAATGTGTGATTGATCTCTGGAATCCAAACAAATATTTCAGTCAGATCACAAACTACCAAAATTTAAACTGCAAAAACAGAAAAAATCTACGCCACACAAAACACAGCCTTCCAAGAACCAGACACCAAACCCAACTGCATGCCCCGTCCTTGTTTTAGACAATTCAGTTTACTCCCATTTGGCTCTATCAACGCATTTCAAACTCTGCCCGTGTTCTAACTACCTAATCTCAACTAAAACTTGGGATCCACTTTTTCAGACTCAACTCAAACATCTATATTGTGTTCAAGTAATATCACGACCAGACGAAAGGTTCCATATTACAGGCCTACGGAAAAGTGACATTTGCCCTCGGACTCAACAAATTATGACATTTATTGTCGATTCTTTTACGGTCCCACGACCGAGCCGTCTTACACAAATATGCACGTATGTATGTTTTGTTAATTCTTCTTGATAACCCTAAGTCATAAGTTCGTGTGCACTAAATACCATAAACCCAGTGGCGGAACTAGGATTTTTTTGAGGAGGGGCCAGCTCGGAAATTCAATCCGTGTGACACAGGCTGACCAATTTTTTCAAAGGCAGAATACACATTTGGATTTGGAACTACAATTTTACCTCCGAGTCCAACGAAAGTTAATTTTTGTCTCGATTCTAACTACAATGAATTCAAACTCTCGTCTTTACTTGAATGGAGGATTGGTGTTTTCTCGTTAGTCCGATTTCAAATCTGAA
>JAQFYE010002276.1:0-18688 GCA_034694305.1 Protaphorura glebata | reverse complement strand
TTAAGTCTACGTATTTTAAATCGTTATTAACAATTTGTTCAGTACTTATGTTATGAGTAATACAATATTGTGATATGACATGTGCGTCACGAATCATTCGAGGTCAAGTTCAGTATCACCAACTGGTACACTTACGTACCACATGTAACATGCGGGAAAAGTTACATGTTGTTCGTTGTTCCTCTTCATTTTTCTAAAGATCAAAGTCAATTCACCGCGTCAATTGACTTCCTTCTCGTATTTTAAGCGCTTTTCCCGTCCAGCAATTAAATTCCATACAGTCCTCTAAGAAAATACAGACACGTTGCGGTTGATGGCTTTTTTCATAGTGAGCTCCGTAATTTGGAGAGTTTGTATGATAATTATTCAATTGCGTGTAATTTTTTATAGGGCAGTTGAATTAAAAATTCAAGATTACAGGTCAGGCGTCTACCGACTCTACTCTAAACATATTTAATGATACACTTTTCGGATCAATGTGCGGATGACTCTTACGTGGGAGCCTAGTAAATATGAATGTGAATATGGCAAAAATGTGTGAAAGTGTTCACTGGCGTCATTTAATGTAAAATGTAAACCCAGATTTTGTGATACACTTCTCCAATTTAGAGATAAGTAAATATACGGGTCAGATTTTCTATATTTATTATAAAGCATTAGTTTGACTTCTGAAACTATAAGCCCCTCCTGTTTATGACGACATTACTTGAGAAAATTTAGAACCCAATTTTTAATAAATTCCAAGTAACTCTGACTTTTATTTGTTAAATTATGCTGCCGGAATGGAATTCGGACGCGCCAGTAGACAGCTAAGACAGAATAGACTATGTAAAAAAGAGAAGTCTATTGTACAAAATTGAGGCAAATTCTTCCCCGCGATGGAATGACAGGCTCCGAGGCTTTCAGCTCATGCAAAATCCTTCCATCCATAATATTGAATTGAATCTCGTGTTCCATGGTACGATTGCCCTACATTTTATGAAAATGAGAGTCAGAATCGACTGCTCCATGCAGGGATGAATATTCCGAAAGGCTTAGAGTCCCAATGCCGTAGCCCAAAACCGCTTTCTATCTGATTGGAACTTAAACGATCAATTTGCAATTACAAATGGGATTTTGAATTGAACAGGAGGAATAATGTAGGCAATGTAACATGTAACGTAACGTCACAGCATGAGTTGGATGTTGAAACGGTAACGGTAGTAGCAGTATATTACGATTATTCTGTAATGAATGCAAATATCCCATGCATAGTCGATCGCTGCGTAATTTGACATTGACTATGGAACGGAACAAGGATGTAGAACACCTTCGATTTGATTCAGATTTACGTGCATTTTCACTCATTTCCTGCCAATAATTTGAATCACGACGACTGACGGAAGTATTTTACCTCAACTGATAAAGTAGGAAGTCATTGCATGTCATGTGTTATGGACATGCAACACATTCATGCATGATGCTCTAATTCTAATAATGTCGGTTCTGCTCATTCATCTTCCAAATCCAAAATTAAGATAAACACTAAATCAGTGAGTTCTTATTCTTAATGTTGTCACAAATGTCTGGAATCAAAAACTACAAATCGAAATGAACGCCCCACTAAGACATCTACTTTTGGCTAAATGTTGGACAAATAATTCCGTAATCATTTCTCGTAGTCCGCTGTGATCAGGCAATTCAGGCATCACTTGCCGCTTCGATAGAATGGGGGTTGGATATTTCGGGCAGACATGATGTGGCTTCTCTTGACTTCAAAATTTCATTTCACTTCTCTCTATTGTACGGGCATCATCGTTCGGACGAGCGAAAAGCTATCTTTTCTCTGTCAAGCATTTGTACCTCAGTAGAAATGGCCACATCTGCATAATCTATGCGGACAAGAGATTCTCAGCTTAAAAATGTTGTGTAGAGATGCTGTTAGGGCATCTTGTAATAATTGACCGCACATTACTTCCGAATCTCATCAATAAATGCACTATGTTCCATTTGAATTGCGCCTGTCCAATTTTGGTCTTTCGAGAGATTAAAATGCACAACTGATCTATTGCAATAATAATATATTTATTGAAACCCAAATCAACACAATGGAGTTATGCACTAGAATTCAGAAAGGCAGCCGGCAGTCTATACTGCTTAAGTGTGAAGAACTTCATTTTCAACTTTTACTGCAAAGGGAAGGGGAGATTCCGGGATTTTAATACGTGATAATTCAAACCGACGCAATTTAGAGAAGATAAGTAGTAAATATTTTACAAAATAACGACCTAGACGAACAAGTCTCCCCATAACACTAATCAAAACTTAATTATTCCACACTACATACATTCAGATTGAGCTGTTATTATTTTCATACTCGAAATTGCTGCATGAAAATGTACTTCATTTACTACATAGAGATATTACTGAAAAGAAAGGGGAGAAAATCCTTGGGAAAACTTTTCTTCGATGTAATGCAAAAGTAAATTGAGTTTTTGAAGTCCAAAATATACAAACCTAATATAATGTTGTTTTATGAGTATACACACACATGCAGCATATTCCGTACTTACTCTTGTACAGTCTGTATGGCACTCACGTAATTCTTGTCTTGTCTTGGATTAATTTTTCAACCTTGGGGCATATTACTTCATGTAAATTATTAATCAAAGTACTTGATTTAAACTTTTGTGAAAATGAACTTTCCCTACCGACTATGACTGCCGGTTCTCAACATCGATGTCTCAACCCCATGTCTTATATGTACATGTCTCGGGGTGAACATACTTTATGTGTGTTATAGGCAATCCATAGAAGTGGGTAATTTAACAAAAAAAGCACCGCGGATTACACTCTGGACTACTGTATATCCTGAGTGCGATGACAGAATTCAGAAATCACACCTGCTTTGTCATATGAAGGCTTATCGATAATTCCTTCGAGCGAGAAAGCCTCCAACCGAGCTATGCACTTTTATAATTCACTTCATTTTGACTAATATATTGCTGCACTATCACCAAACTTCACTAGATATCTTTTAACCATCATTGTGTGTCCTCTTGGTACCCAACTTTCCTACCTCACTAGGGCGCTATATTAGGAGAATACCTCACAGCATAGGAAAAGTCTGGCGGAGCTGTACGGGGCCCCGGGCGGGTTATCGAACCTCCTACTAGCAAGTAGCAGATACAAACTCCGTACTATTACGCTGTTTTGGCTCCCTCTTTACTCAGCTACTCACAATCCGTCGTCAAACGTACCATAATAAAATTTCTAAGGCGGACAGAAAAATTAACTATGAGAACATTCAGAACTGCCAAGAATTCTGGAGATATCGTGGTTAATGTTTTGATTCAATGGATTGCCGGGAACATTACATTGGAGAAAGTTTGAAGTCAAATCCTTTCCCCAACGAATTCTCTTATCTTTCACCCACAATCTAGATTCTCGAGTCAATCAAATTACTCAAGGAGAAAGCTTTGGCTTTCGAATCTCCGACAACCATGGATGGTTCAACATACCAGCACTCTCAAAACATGAAACTTATACTTCCTGGATAATATCATGTAAAGTAAGGAAGTATCGAGAGGATGTGGTGGCCGTTGTGGTTTCCGTTTGAACCATCATTGATGTGGTTAAGAGGACCCAAGACCCAGATGCAGCTGAAACTACTGTGAAAACATGCACATATCCTCGTTGAACTCTAAACTCGAGTTGCTTTTAGTTTCATTGGTACTAAACAAACTTTTTTATGATTTACTCAAAGAAGAAAAGTAAAAAATATGTTTTAGTAAGCCTGTATAAGAACGCAAGGAACAGATTTTTATTTCCAGGCAAAAAATCACGAGTGTCATACGGTTTTTTCACAAAAATTTTGTATTTCGAATTGCGTTAACATCACTTGATTTTATTGTTAGAACAGACACCTCCAATGCGAGAAATATATGGAAATAAAACAAATTAATTGATAACCCAGCCCGGCAATATGTGTGTAGAGTGGGTGTTGTTTGTTTACTTTTGTGTTAGGCTTTGCAATTAATTATACAAAAAAGTAAACATACAAAACAAACCGCAAATTGGAATCAGAGTCGAAATTAATTGACCAGCAGTCCACCCCGTTCTTGTCTGATAGATAAACACGTCTCCCCTTGGCTAATGAGATTGACAAGCCTCACACATGCATAAATTCTATCTCCTCGCACTAAAAGCTCAATTAAAAATAATTTGGACGACCACACACTTTAAAAGGAAGCAAGATCCGGCAGAGGATACGTTTCAGTGCAGTCGACTGACGAAGTGAGACAGGAAATGAGGCAGGAAGTGCCCGGTTTTATCCCAAGTCCAACTCTAAGTGTGCTTAGGGTCGTTCATAACAATTTCTCCACTGTCCAACTTGAAGTTGGTCAGCAAAAAATGAGGAACTACACTAATTAGCTAATCTTGACTAAATGATAGTAAATTAGTACAGTCGAACACACTAATCGATATTCGCTGCAAGGCCTGGTCAAATATCGCCGCGTAATTTCGGAGAGATCGGAATGCTTCCTAAATCTGCTTCTAGGTGAGGGAAGGTAAAACGCCCCCTAGTTCAACTGGACATGTGGGTGGTAAATGCTATGAACCACCCTGTATCTGTTTCATGGCTCCAAGGCAAAAACTGTCAAACAAATTGGTAAATATTTGACTACTATCCTCGTTGATTTATGCAACAGACGGAATGAGATTTAATTGGAGGACTTTTCCGCGTGCCTTCTTTCCTTCCGCACGCACACTGCACTGGTCTGCCTGGCCTGTTGTGGCCCGGTGAGACTCTGACAAGAATTAATTAGGAACCCTGTCGTCTTGTTCTGTATTTCTAAACTTGAACTATGCAACGAGAACTGGCAAAACTTTCACTCTCTCAAACTCAAACTCAAGAAGTCCACGAATTCTTATCTGCCATCCATGCATGCCTAGCACACATAAAATATTTGTCGGTACACTGTTGTATTGTGCTCACTTTTGTGTTAGGCCCAGTGCTGGAGTGAAATAAAATTCCAACAAGGGTCAGTCGTTGAACGTAGAATTTAGATCAGGTCATGGGGAGACTTCCACGGTGAAGATACATCCGATGAGTAAATAGTACACAAATCCTATCAAAGTTGGAAGTTCCATATTTGCATTTGAAAACTTTTCCTTGTTGTAAGCTAAGCCACATTAGCATTTTGGAACTAAACTAAGAAGGAACATACGTAGAGTATTTATATTTATTTTCATTTACGTTTGTATTTGCATGCTTGCAAGGCATTCAGTTTTCGGCTACTCAGAAACAAAACATTACGGATATGCAAAGAACTCATTTTGGCAAAAAACATTTATTGTGACTTTCCCTTCACTTTCACTTTCTCTCCCAGACCCTATGTTGGAAAGTCGGAGAAAAAGTTAATGAATGTTTGCCACGCTCTAATGTGACTGCTGAGGAATTTTATTTGAAGATTTAGACTAGCCTTAGAATTCATCGAGTAGGGGTTACATAGAAATAAAAAAACTTAAACAAAAGCAGAGTCGTCGTCGTCGTAGTTGGCCAAGCTAAGTAAGCTCTGTCACTAGGCTAAACTAACATCTAAAGAAGACGGTTGGTTTAGAGTGTATATTAAGCCCTATGAATGTGTCGTCCTAGTCTGTACTGGGTGTCCTCAATGAAGACTTTTCAATTTTTTTTTCTTTCCTTCATCCTTTTAGTAGGTCTTGTAAGGAATGGAATGGGACGTTTTAAGCTCCCAAACCCAGCGCCTTTAAGATATATAATGCCAATGCCACTGAACCAAGTCTCGACAAGGTTCCTCATTCCATTCACTCAGTGAATAAAAATCAAAGCCACTTTTTCTCTCAAGAGAAGGAGAAAAAACCAAGGGAAAATTCTAAATCCTGCTACGGCTTCTTTCTCCACTTTCTCCATCCATGGAGAAAGTTACAGTTTCTTTGAGAAGTCCTGGTAGTTGGTATATTGCTATAGTTTTGCTTACGAGGAAACGACTTTAACTAGATTAGGCTAAAAATGATCAGAGATTTCAACTTTAATATAATCAGAGGTCGTAGTCGGCAGATATAATTTTTTTTGATTCCTCATACATTCGCAGCTAAGCTACGTGTAACCTCACTGAACAAATTTATGGGAACCAATGCTGGTATGATTCGATTTATTTTACAAGTGAACCGAAATTCTGTTTTCTCGCACAAATCGGTTGTCAAAGACAATGAAATCTCACGGCTTGGTTTGAGTTGATTTGGTTTGGTTTTACATGAACAGAGGTTTTCTTGATAGATTTTCATCTAAATATATCACATACACAAGAAGTAATCTTACAAAGTTCTCCAACTACTGAACATTCTAGACTAGACGTAGACGTCTACTAAACTTATCAGTGAAGGCAGTGTAGTAGGTCCAAAGAATGTTTCATTAAAGATTACTTTTAAATCGGGAGGATGATGTAAATGTGCAGAGAGAAAGAAATTAGCGAGGCAATCTTGTAACGTACAGAACTAGGACTTCAGTATCTTTCTCTTTATTTCTTTCCCGGCTTCTCGGGGTCTTTTTATCTTCTCTCATCCATGGTTTGGTTTAGCTTTAGCTTTAACAAATGAGTTGAATTTGAATTGATTATAAAATCCAGGGTCCCATTAATTTATTCCTTCCGTCGCTTTTTAAATATTAGGATTGAATTTGGTAATCTTTGCGTAGCCGATGTGACGATTGTAGGTGGTGGTACATAACCATTTACTTCAGCTTCATGTATTTATCATACATTTTGTATAAAGCATTACATGGTGAAATCGACAAAAATGTTGTCGTTAATTGAAAATGACCTCGCAGAGTCATGCGATATATGAAATTGGCTTAGTTCATAATTTCTTCGGATTAGAATATTATACTTGCAGCTCAGTAGATCCTAGAAAGAATTCTCTTCAAAATATAAGTTTAATTTTTCAGGTTGGTTGTTGGAAGGTAATGAACCACCCTGTACATTGTCAAATAATGATGAAAGGTTATTTTGTCAACTCATAAAAGAAGTTCCTGGAGGCAGTGAAAATGAAAATGACTACCAAAAATGACACAGTAAATTAGATTGCATACAGTTAGTGAGGGAGTATTTAATTAAAGGGAGTTCTTGAATTGGATTAATTTCATGCTCCTGACTTGCTTCCTCTGCCTATGTCTGTCTGTCTCGCTCTGATGAAACCAACTTAATGGATGTTTCCACGCATAACGAATGACTTGAGAATGAATCTCACTACTACAGCTTTTTCTTATACTTCTAGTCGTCGTCCATATTACCAAAAGTGGCAACGAAATGGCTTCTTTCTTTTGTTCTATGTACAAGTCAGAGCTCACTACTTTAGTTTGGATTGGTGCTGTCCGACCACTTCGTTTTGGGGGAAATGGAAAATGTCTCTATGGCTTCAACATAGGAGCGAAGGATTTGTGACGTGTGTTCAGCAACCAGATAATTAAATACTGTGCTTCGGTTAAAGCTAAATATTTAATCGCGATATCCGAAGGTGAGGATAAGTTGCGTTGTGGTAATGATGGAATAGTGCCTAAAGTATATCTGCGTTTTTCATAACAGACTTCATTTCAGAATTAATACAGAAATAATGCTACATATGCTGAGATGTAAGACCGCGGATTTTAGATCCATGCTTCAATATAACATACTTCTTCATTTATGTTGTTGTATATTTTGCACACTGGGTTACTTCTGGCTAAAATCTTGAAAAAATGACATAGAAACCGAATAAAAGGAAGTCTGTTTTGTTTGTTGCAACCATGGCGGGGTCAAATTTGAGTAGGAATGACAGAAATCTGACAAAAGCCTCATTCGACTTCTTGTGATACACGACCACCACCAGTCAGGATATTTTTGGTATTTTTCTATGTGTAATACAATTTTCCTCGACGAGATTCTACACATCATCTTTTAATTCACCGACATCGGCTCAGAAATATGGACCAACTTGACAGCGAATACGATTTCTTGTAATGAAACCTTGAATTAATTAATTATTTTGTAGAATATGTGAAATTGGTTAATTGGTTATTTTCTAAAGAATTCGTGGTTTGATTGCTACCACACGCGAAACTGAACCATTGACCCGCGACATTGATAATTTTCAACGCTGGTCGCCATCACGCCAACGATCACAAGGGTCAACTTCACCAACAGATTCGAGAATGGTCAAATTGCCTGATCGGGATGAACTGACTAAGCTTTTTGAATGCCCAGTTTGCTACGATACAATTGTGCCTCCGATTAACGGTTGTAGGAATGGACATATCATTTGCTTCAATTGTCGAAGAAATGTTAATCGCTGTCCGGTATGCCGGGCTGCATTCTCAGAACTTCGGAATATATTTGCGGAACATATCTCAGCGAAATGCATTGTATTGACTTTTAACTAATTATAATGATATTAACTCTCTATGTAACTAATTAATCAAATTAAATGGTTCCGGTTGTACAGATCATATGCAAACATCATGAGGCTGGCTGTACTAAAAGATTCCATGGGGATGAGCTCATGGGACATGAATACTTTTGTGATTTCCGGTTAACTTTCATTTATTAGTAAATTATATCTATGCAACAAAAATGGTGACGAAATTAGTGTCGTTTAATTTGATTGAACAGTCCGATTAGATGCCCAGACTGTGAGAAACACATTGAGTTCCACAAGTTTATTCAACACCTGGAAGCAGAGAATGTCTCAATGCATATTGGACATGAATGCAACACTGGATATGAAATTACCGGGGACGAGGTTACTGGAGGTGACGACGTCCCCTGGGAAGATACTTAAACATTTTTTACTAATGAACACAAAAAATTAAATTATCATTATATTTTGCCACTGCCCATTAGTATTTTCAATAGTTCTTAGAATTGTCAACCCTTGCAAATATTTTAAAAATTTGATTGACTTTTTCACTCAATTCGTTTATACTAATGTTACACCACCAATTCCAGGATTGCATGCAAACCATATTTCTTAGATATATAAAAACATAGTATCCTGAATGATTTTCAGGAAGACAAGCCTGGGAACCGACTTGGATTAGGGCTTACGATACAAACTTCTTCGGAAGCCTGGAAAGTGACAGTACAACTTGGTGGTTCTCCGTAGCCTGTTTTGGAACAGTTGCAGAGGCGGCTCAATTCCGTTGCGAAATTATTCTTTGGAACAAGGACAAAGTAATTATTCAATCAACATCTAAAGTTTTGAAACAATACAATCAGTACTGATATCCGAAAAAATATTGATCCCTAACTATTTTTTCCTGTAGGGAATGGAGTTAAGATATTGTGGTCCAGTGTACTCTCTGCGTACTGGATCTCGTGAGGCTATCTACCGTGGGGAATGTCTGCCCGCTGATAAAATGGTGATTGACGCCTACAGTCGACATGGCGGAGTCGACGTCATTATAAAGATCTTTCGCCGAACCATTCACTTACCTCGTTTTGCTAATGAGGAAAGAGATAATCACCAGGAGACCGTTTCTTTGGTCCCTCTATATCCAATTGTGGAGTCGGTGACGTCATCTCCAGAGGGAGCGCAATCACCAGGAATAGCAAATTCTGAAATTCTGGTTATAATTCCCGAGGAAGAGCCAGAAATTGCTGAAGTCCAAGGAGCTTTGGCTATTGTGAACATTGACGGCGGAGTTCGAATTCGTCATGGTCTACGAGCTGGACTTAACAAAAATGCAGTTCGAAGAATCTCTCGTCCGCCTGAACAGGGATCTCCTGTTTCTCACGAATCTGGTTCCAATACAGTCGAAATATCCACAGAATCCACTGGTCAACCAGAATATGAACAATCCGAGACTCGCAGTACTGAACTACGTCGGCGACGCTCAAGTTTACCAATCGAAGATCCAAATGCACGTGATATCAGCCCGGACAGTGCCCGTCGACGTCAGCGGTATTCCGTTGATTCTCTCGAATTATTTATGTAATTTTGTAACTCTCACTCAAATGTCTGCTACTAATGTGTTTACTCTAAAAAAACAAGTGTTATTGGTATTTTTTGTAATGTGTAATACCTAATATATACCTCGACAAACTTGTGAAATATGATGAAAGATGAGAATTTTAATAAAAATGTTTAACGTTCGTGTATTTGCAAGATGTAAATCGGCTGCTCCGAATTATTTTTAACGATTGTTCATTAGACTTTGATAAGTAAATCTTGAGTTAAACCTGAACCTAGATTGGAGTAACATCAAACTAGAGAATTCGCTCAGGTTTAAAAAAATCTCAGTGGACTTCTGCTTTCATTTTGTCGGTACCTGATTTCCAAATTAATTATCTAGAATTTTGAAATTCTTCAGTAAGTTGTTGTTCCATTTCTTTCCTCGGCATTTCAACGAGGACAATTAAGCGTATATTCTAGGTCATCACATTTTAGTGGTGACAGCTTTCTCGCAGTTTCGATGTTTTTGGATTCGACGTTTTATGCCTTGATTTTTTCGTCGACATCGACTGCCGTAGCCGTAGTGAACTTTTGTTATTGTCGAGTTTTGAATTGGACACCAGTTTAGATCTCGAGAATAAATTCACTGCCAAAAAATGAAGGACGCGCACTACAATTTCTTGTAGGATAAAAGTAGTTTAGTACACCAAGAGACAAAAATAGAATTTGTAAATTGATAATGAATGAACTCATACCTACATAAAATTGGCAACGTTTGTCATGTTTAATTCAATCTCGCCGAACTGCGTGAGAAACTAACCATGAGCCACACCTAATATAAATCTCTGCCTAGTTGTACTGAGCTAAGAAATGACTTCACCCCCTGGGGAGCTTAGTCAGATTTGCAAAAAAAAAATCTTTTAGGTTCACAATAATTTATGCCATATTCTGTTCGTTCCATTAATCGGCAAAGCAGTTAGTGTTTGCGAGGCGAGGTTTCCTCGAATATGTAGGCGAAGCGGACGATTTCGTTTCGTATGTTCGAATATATACCTCACTCTATATTCTCAGCTCCATTAATGTGCCACATAATATAATGTTGTTCCTCTAGTAGAGTACATTTCTAGACGTTAGACGAGGAGAAAGCAGCTAGCTAGGAGAGTACAAAAAGAGTCAAAGTGTATTAATGGGATTTCACAGCATGCAAAAGAAAATAGGTTGGGTGACTTCAGATTGTATTATGCCTAATGCCTTCTTTTTCTCATTTTTGTCCTAAACTCTAATGCTAAGGCACGTTTGGAGCAAATGAAGCGCTCAGCGGTGAACTTCCACCATGAGCTGCGCCTTGTTGTTCCCGTCCAAAATTAATATGAAATATTTCGGATCCATTCCAAAGTCCCAGGCGTCGTCCCACTCTTCAGTTCTTTTCCACGTTTCTTAGTTCCTTCCGCCTGTTTTCTCGGGAACAAAAACTCCTTCTCTGTGCAATATTCAATCTGCTCCAGCGTTAGTTAAGAGGGAAGCTCGTAGCGAGATATTTTAAAATCGGCAATAAGATTATGGTTCAGTAGCACCTTGGGAAAAGCAAATATTGCAGGTTTGGTATATTGGGGGTTCGATTCCTTGGATGGATATGGTAAGATCTTTCCCTCAATAAAATCTATAACCCAATGATTCTGTCTGTCCGTTCTCTCTCTCTCACTATACCCCGAACGGGAAATGGACTTCTCTTCTCGAGTTCTCTATTGTTTGTTAGATGGATCCACCTGGTTCGATCTCAAACCACCTGTTTCTAGTCCCAATATTAAAATTTGATAAAAAATGTTTGGTTTCATTGCGGCACATGACTTTTCCCATAATAGAAAAAATAAAAACACAGTTCTGTTATAATTTGTCTGCAAAAACTGGCAGCTGTATCGTTAATATTTCTACCATCTCAAGGCCTTACCTTATTAAAACTCATAAGAATATGTAGAAGGGAAGGCGTAAGTGAAAGGTCTTCTTGAATCCGGGTATTTTCTCAGCGGCAGTAAGTGTATTATTACTTACCAATCCTCCTTTTCACTTCCACTTCCGAGGAGGAGGGGAGATAAGTACTTTATTTTGTAAAAGGAAGGGAAGTAAAGAATGATTGATGATCTATCTTGGCAATTATGACTAAATACCATCAAAGATGTAGGATGAGGAGGACTTTGTGCATACACGCACAAAATCTATGTTGTAAGTAGTCAACCATCCATGCATACATTTCATTTCCCATCTTGTTTGTAAACAGTCGCCCCGTTCTGTTCTGTTCTGCCAGGAAACTGAGGAGGAAGAGAATAATAGCTGCTGAAAAAAAAAACGTCATGAACGAAAAGTTCATGAACCATAAAACTAGCGCCCGAACGAAGGAAATAAAGGAGTTTACGTGACAAACAAGAATTTATAGAAGGGGAAACGAGTTATGACTATGACTGGAGAAAGAAATACTCAACATGATATTCGACTTTATTGCACGACGGATGTACACATTGAACGGCACACACTTCTCATAATCATCATCATCCGTCCGGGTAGAATAAAACTTTTTGAACCGGGCACACGTGAACAGATTTGTTTTCCTTTTCAAAAATTATAATATAACATAATATACGCGTATATAGGTATTCCAGTTTGTGCTTTTTGTTTGTTTTGTAATTAGTTTGTAGTTTCTTCATTTTCGCAACACATAAATTGTTCCGCAATTTTCCTCCATTCCACTTTCACTCACTTCAAACAAAAAACGCTTGTTCCTATTTTTGGTTTCACTGTAGTGATGAGCGAGAATATTTCGGTCTATAGCTTATATGTCTAAACTGGAAAAACATTCAATGTTTAAAATTATCTCCTGAAAGGGATTTGGGTGAAAGTAAGTAAAAACAATCAGTTCAGAGTAAAGTGAATTCCACCGCCTATCCTTATCGCTCGGCTGTTAGTGAAGTTCTCATTTAGGATTAACGGGCCTCAAAATCGTTTGTTAATCCTAGCAATTCCATCAGAACCCATTCGGGCTCGACTCAATTTCGTTTCCAGAATTTCTAGTGTTTAGTATACTCCACTCACAAAAATAAGGATATCTTAATTTTACTTAAATGGGGAATATCTTGGAATCCATTCACCAGACGAAGCCCCCACGCTAAGCGTTGTAGGGCCTGAATCCCCTTATAACAATCAAGTTCATAATTTGAGACCTGATTATGTTTACAGGGTATAATTTGTGTGAATGAGCTAGGACTTTTCCATGCATGTGGTCATTTGATTGAAAAGGGAGCTGTTTCTAGTGACACAACCATTCAATTCAGTTCAGTGACCTATCAACCACTTTCTCACTTTTAAAAATGGAGACTTTGTCGCACATATAACTTGGAGATTAGATAGCAGTGTGAAAGTCTCCCTCGTGAACCATTACTAGGACTATATGTCCACTTGTTTTAGGGGTTTGGGCCAAACATACAACTTACCGCGCACTGTGACCGTAGATTATGTCACCTCCACTTAACACGCGACTTTTAAAATTATCCCCCGGTACGGATTTCTATTAGTCACGCATTTGCGTTTGTTTAAAGTCTTGGACTTCGGAAGTAAGGGTATAGATGAGTTGTGTACCTTATAGTTAGATGCGATACGTTTTGACGCTTATTAAATTTTACACTTTGTACATTTATTCCTCTAAGAGAAAGAGGGAACATTTGAATTTATACATAACTAACATCACATCACATTCACGCGCGCTGACGCTGCTGCTTTACCATTTTGCTTATATTAATTTTGTATGGTTTTGTCAAGTCTCGATAGCCCACTCTCACGATTCACCACCGCCACGAACCAACCCAGTAATAGTTATTTACTCAACACTCATCCATCTTGTTGATATAATTGGGGAAAAAGTAAAGTGGCCGTAGCAGTAGATTGTAGAGTTGAATAGCCGCACCCACAAGGGTGGCAAGGATTAGGAGGGTGGTGGTGGCAAAATCCTGGGCATTTTTATTTGCCAAAACCAAGAAAGTGGCCGTAGCCGTCATTGCGGCCACTCTGGGTGGGGTTGGGCCGGAATAAGCTCTGGATGAAGACACGGAGTAACTGGCTTGCGTAATGTTGAGCACTATCGTCCCTTCGTGCATTCCTTTACTATTCTTCACAAAAAACATGTACTCTCCACCGTCCTCAGAGGAAACATTCAGAATCGTCAGCACAGCCAAGTAACAATTTGGAGACTCGCCTCCCTAAAAAAAAGAGAATAAAACATTACATTAGTATAGAGAAGTAGGAAGTCCAGCCGGGCAAATAGAAAAACGAATGAACATTATTTAAGTGAAAATTATTAGTGCTCTCCTTGAGCTCATTTCCGCCTTTGTGCACAACTCCATGATTTTCGGTACGACTAAAATGGACCGGCAACACGAAGGAGTGATTTGATGGTTGCCGAACTCGCCAAATCTGTCTTTACTGAAGCCGTAAAATCTTTTTAGTAGTAGTAAGTTTATTTTGATATAACTCCAGAAGAACTTTTCCGAAAATGTATTTTTCATTTAATAGTAGAAAACCCATCGAAATTGAACTAATGAAGCTCGAGAAACCCCTAGTAGTCAATAAACCACTTCAGTTCAGATATCGACTTGCGAATCCATATAGTTTTTTTTAATACAGAATTGGTACAAACGAGGTTGAAGGGAAGTTACCCGCAAACTAGACAATTAAACCAAAGAATTGAGTACCATGTATCCATAAAACGACCAGAAAGTGGACCAATCAATGGGACCTAATGGAATAAGCACAACGTTCAGCACACTAAGCCGAGTCCACATATTTGAAAACCGTGATTCACAGGAAATGTACGACTTTACATTTTGGACTGCACTTTCTATTTCAAGAATACTGTAGGTCAAATTTAAAAATAAATTATGTCTGGTCAGTTCACGACCACACAACTGGATGATTTCAGCACATACCGTTAAGAATATGGTGGAAATATATCGCCAGCGGTGCAATAAATTAAGTCAAGGATATAATAGCGCTCTCTCGGATTTAAGAAAAAGAAGCAGCAGGCGTGTATATCCTTCCTACGTAAAAGTGAAAGTCCTGCAAAATCAACCCGTTTCTTTGATTACAAAGCCCCTCTCTCTCTCGGGGAAAGAAACACTCAATTATTTCCGAATCAAATGTAATGTATCAAAGTAAAACAAAAGGGATTTTCCTCCTAGCCAAAAAAACTCATGACATGAAAATCATTATTCCCATTCGTCTCTCTCTTTCTCTTTCTCTCTTGATATTCTTTTTACGATTATATTGTTTCATTCTATTCTGTTTGGCTTTCAACTTATAATAAACTACAACCTAGCAAACATACATTACATAATATCAACACTGTATTGTATGTTGCAGTGTTTGTATATTTTCATATGATTTTGGCCGTTTCGGTGTGTATGTGATTTCCACAATCATCTTAAAATCTACTAATTATATGGAGCAGAGCTTCCACTAAAAGTGCACACGTTATGTGCATTTTTATTAATCGCCATTAAGGTCAAACAATTGTATATTCAGCGGGAGTATAGATTACTTCCCATTTGGCCAAGGGAAGGTGTCCCTAGTTGAGGGAGAGTCAAATCGAGTTAAACGTTTAGAAATAGAAATATAGTTTTGGTTCTCCTTACAAAATAATGCGGCCAAACAAGTATAAAATTGTCAAAATAAAAATTGCACACACCCTAGCGTATTTCCAATGACAGAAAACCTATATGACCTCAACATGTAAATGCATACGCGACATGGGTGGTTCATTTCAAGAAATTCCAGTTCAGGGCTCATCCATTGGATACTCACAGCCTAACTGGCGTAACTACAACCTCATACACTTCAATTCCCGCGCCCACGATAATATAAGTTAGTAGGAAAGTACGACTGAATTTTCTCCAGAGACTTTCACCACGGTTTGAAATGATCGTCTCATCATGAGCTCAAAGGAGTCTGAAAGTAGGGCACTTGGTTCACATTACATTACATTACATTAGTACAGTGAGCATCGTCATGAGGGCTGGCGTTAGAAATCAATGTCTTGATCTCTCGAAGAAAAGAGAAAAAGAGAAAGTCTTTGGGGGACAAGCTCAGCACTGCATGGCAGTACCAGTGCAGTGCTTGGCATTACACTTCCAATTTGGTAGGTATGTGTAATGATTGAGACTCGGAAGCCTTTTCCTACTCCTTCTTCTATAAAATAAGAATAAATCGAAGGATAATTTGAAATTCAAATATCCTTTGGGCATGTAAAATTTACAATCGAGTCTAACAGAGAAGAACAGATTCTCATCCATAATAACACGAGGAAAGGCAGTGAAATCTCACAAGGTGAATCCTTGACTTGTCACTCGGTTTTGAATAAAAATTTTCAACTGCAGTATACATACCCGTTTTTAGTCAATTTCATTTCTAAGTTCCACAGGACACTCAGATTGTGGATATTTTGGTGCAGAATATCACTGAATTTAGTTTTAAAGTAGTGCTGTATCAGTTCCTATTAGTTCCAGTTCTAGTTCCGGTTGAATATTTTTTCGTGTCATTTAGTTCCGTCTGCACCTGGCAACTTTTTGTTCTAGTTCTAGTTCCAGAGACTTTTTAGTTCCAGTTTCATATAGTTCTAGTTCTCATTAAGTTCCGATTTAGTTCCTGCCCTAACTTTGTTTACTAATATAATGAACACAAGTGTGAGAGAATTTCGGTTCGCATGTACAAATTTTCCAAAAAGACCCTTAATCGCACTAGAGTACCAATGAAAAGGAAAATCTAGGTCAGTAAACTGGAGCGTGGAGAGAGGATACTATTAATTGGAGAACCTCTGTTTGTTCATTTCTTTCGGTTGCAATGCTGTAGTGTAGCAATTTTGTTATTAAGTTTCAAATCGGGAATAATTAATTTCAAAAGTATAGATTAACCAAGACAGTTTTTATTGTCCTTGTCTATGTTTGAAGGTAACTCGAACTCCTTGACTGTTGTTCATATTTATGGAGATTTTAATGTTTAATTTTAGTTCAAATGTAAAATTGCTACAAAATAATACGAAATGATACTCATACAAAATACTGAATACATTTTGGCAAGAGTGTCGCTGCAGCTGGAGCTGTAACAATCAATATTCACGAACTTTCTCTGAATGAGAGTTAAATGAGAGCTAAATAGAAACTAAATAGGAACTATATGCGGTTTCAGTTCCGCGGACTGGAGTTCTTGTTCTTAGTTCCAATTCCAACTTGCGTCCATTCAGTTCTAGTTCCAGTTCTAGTTCCATGTCTTTTTTGTTAGTTCTAGTTCCAGGAACTAGAACTAGAACTAGAACTAGAACTGGATGAGAACTAGAACTGATACAACACTATTTTAAAGGGGTTCTCCCCACGTCCTTGAAAGTTTCGTGTACGTTATTCTGCTTTCGTTAAATCAGTCAACGTAATGACGTGTAACTGGGGTGGCGTCACTGAAAAATACCATTTAAGGTATAAATACGATCAGCGAACAAATGATTTTAATCATAGAGTTACAAATTTCAAATTTTTTCTGTTTTTTTCTCCAATTTTTTCGCATTAGCAAAAAAAGCTAGCTGAAATTCCTAACTCTATTATTCTAATCTTGCACAGAATCTGACCTGCACAGGTTGAACTTGTAAGATTCCTTCTGATATTGGGAGTGGGGGGAACGTTGACCATTTACGTAAAATTCGAAGAATACGAATATCTAATACTTGAAGTTTCTATAAATTGATATATATGAAATTGACCCACATGATCTAACTAGAGCGATAAAAGTATGGTAGTTTAATACCGGTGGTCGTGACTTCTTGAAGATACAACAAAGGGTAGCGTAGGATAGGACGACAACCAAGTGGTCATATGTCATTATTCACCTGTACAGATTTGAATGTATGTAAAATCCGGTATCTCTTGGAGAGTTACTGTGCCATATTGAGGGCTAAGACGCCATGAGAGAACCTAAAACCCTACAAACAGGTCAAAGGGTTACCTTGTACCTTTAAACCCAGACCCACCCTGCCTGCCCTTTCCACTTCCTTTGCTTTCTTTCCATTGTCTTTGACGTTCACACCCCCATAAAATCGTTTAATGTTCGTCCAAGTTCCTCAAATTGCTTTCACCCAACCATTTTTACCCTCCTTTCTCCCATTGTACGTTAGACTGCCCCTAGTTAAAGAAATATTATTACAATTTCCAACCGAATGAACACACGGCATCCTCCAGAAAAGACAATTGAGTTTGAAGATACGCCCGTGGTTTTATTGTGTACCGCGAGAACTTCCCCTCAAGATGAATATAATTAAATTGAGGGGAAAGTTCCTTTGTGGAAAAGAAAGTAGAGAGAAAAAAGTTTCAACACAATGTAGTACTGTAAAGTAATGTAATGCGAGGCTTGGAAAAAATTTCTTAAACAATCAAAACTTTCAAATACTTTGCATAGATTGTGGTACTCTTTGCGTGCTTGTAAGTCCATACCTAACATACAAAATCAATTGTATTGGGATTGTTTGAAAAACTCCTCCATTTGTGTCTGCCACGAAATGAAATGAAGAAAGCTCTCTTTCCTTTACTTTTCTTCTTTAGTTTACTTTCTATATATTTTTTGTACTTTTTTCTATTTCGTTTTTCCTCTGCCTTTTACACAGAAATCTATTCAATCTTTGGATACACAGAGCGAGGGAGAAAGTATCTTTGTAGTTCATTCCGTTTCGACAAAGTAC
>JAQFYE010002275.1:0-18695 GCA_034694305.1 Protaphorura glebata | reverse complement strand
AGCCATAAGGCTAGGGACTTTAATCTTTTGTATCTTCTTTCCTATGTTATTCTATCGCAATGCTACTCTCACAGTATGTACAATTACAACTCAGACAATCCAGAGTTAACATATAGGAATGTAAAGCACAAAGTACAACCAAGCTATGTAGACTGGCTGTGCTAATTATGACATCATGGGATTTACCAGTAAGAATATGAAAGCAGAATTTTATTGATATATTGCATTTTAGAAGTTAGTACAAGCTGGTTCAAAACTTACTAACCCGATGTCGACAATTTTATAAAAAAAAGAGTGAGATATTAGAATGCGTAGATACTTAAATTTGTAATTTACATCGAATGTATTCTTGTATCTCACGTATGATAATATTTCACTAAATTGTACATATTGTTTTTGCATTTATTTGCATTTCCCTCTAGTTCTCTAGACCTTTGGATTGAATAATCTTTTACCGAATCATTATCTGGCCGGATATTCCTGACCTATAAGTACGGATGATGTACCATTCGGAATTCAGACGTGGAAGATATCACGAACACCAACTCAACAATAATATATTCCAATATGGCTGAAATTATCCATTTGGGTCGGCGCGGTACTTGACTGATAGATAAGATGGATCACTTTTGACGGAATTTGACGTTATAACCGATCAAATAAGTTCAACACTACTGAACCACGAAATTCTACATACTTTCCGTTTCTATTTAGTATAATTCATTAACTAAGCGCCAACATCGCCACGTTTTACTTGCGAAGAGAAGTCGAATGATTTCTCTTATTGTTGAAAAAAGGTACCGTTGACAGCAGGAGGAAAATCCAGTGCAGGATACCTGCTTAAGGCAACTTATGAAATTGTAGGTCCAATGCCAATGTTGGTTAATTTTGCAATCAAATCTTATTGATTGCAACTAATGGAATTGTCTTTGCCGCTATATCCGTGCGATAAATCACATTGACTTAAAAAAATTAAATAATATCGTTAACTGACAGTCGATGTAATGTACGAAATGTCAACCGAGTATATCTGTGCACTATGTATAAAATCCGGTGTAGTATTAATGCGCATGTACTACTAAAGGGTTTGTTTAAGAATACATCGGAAGTACATAACCATTTTACTCGATCAGTGAACAATTTACATCAAGGTAATTCCCCATCGTCTGATGCTGGATTGAAGTGTTTGTCCTATATTGGTGTGAAACTTCAGAATGAATTTGGCTTGGAGGAGTCTTCTTATAGAATGTTCAGGTGTTATTGTAGTGAAATGATTCGTGCATCTGTCGATCGATTTTAAGTATTATTGTGTGGAAGGTAATTCCTGTTCAATGTCTAAAATATTGTTCTAAATTTTGTTAAATTATCAGTTGTGTTTTAGTCTAGCTATGTACATATAATACAAACAACGCAATTGACCTGTAATAGGATGTTGTCACTGAAATAAATTAAAATTGAAATTGAAATGTCTTCATGGAGAATATAGGTTGGTTTCCCTTCTAGCGAGAAAGCTGTTTCAGTGATGTAGATAATCTCAATTTGGCAATCGCCGTCGCATCGCATCGCCAACTAATGAGGGCTTCATGGATTCCTATCATAATTTAAGACATAATTAATAGGCGTGACTTATACATACATGTTTCACACTATTAACCCCATCCTATTGATTGATTGAATCGGTTTACTTCTGCCTTCTGATTGTCTGCTATCATTACAGTGGTCACCTATGTAACGCACAGGATCACGGAACATTGTTCTTCCATAAAATCGAAACATCAGCATCAAGGACCTGCCTGCCCTCTGGGTATATACCCAGGCCTAACCTGTTATGTTACGCCTGAATTTGACTACTTTTATTAAAATCGATGTAATTAATGTCTGTCCAAAAACAATAGACACCTTTGACGTACCAAAAATCACAAATTGTTGTCGCTGACATTTCTGTTGGTTGAACCCGGGGTGTTGCAAAAATTATAAAATCTTCCTCATCGAGTGGTCACCAACCAAACAAATGTAAAATGCAACACCCTGTACTATATCTACATCTACTATATCTTTCCAAATTCGTATGAAAACTTTATGAGTTCCGGTTTGTCGCTGAAGTCAGAGGTGCCTATTGTTTTTGGACGGACAATAAATTCATTCCCAGCTGTAGTGAATGCAGAGAAATATTTTCTTGGGTTCAGATTATTCAATCACGACTATCAAATGCGTTCACGTGCTGGGTTCTTTGTAAAACTGGTAAAAATCGATTTAATGAAAGATTATAATTTGGATGTCAAATTTCAAAATGTTAGTTAATGAGTGAAAGGCGATAATTAAATGTCAAATTGTGGACGAAGGATCAAGAATAATTTTTCTTTTGTAAGCGATTTTAAATCCAGCCAAATCTTAAACTCAAAGGAATATGCATTCGACTAGATTCGAGTTTAAAACCGGGAATTGTTTGAATGTACATACTAGTACGTTCAATAGTACGTTGGCAGTTAACTTTCAACCTTTACGATGCAATACATTACGATACAACCTTTCCAATTGTTTCGGCTCGCGAACTTTTCCCCTGCTTTATCTCGTCAATCAAATTCCTGCGAGAAATAATACGAAAACTTTCAGATATTACAAAGTGATCACTCCATATTAGCACCCTTATGAAATCTTTAGTCCTAAATCTTTCGCCGCTGAATCTGTTTTTTTGTTCTCAGTGTGTTCTCTGTGCGCGGTTTGGCAACAGCCCCAAGTCGTTTTTTTCAATTCGCAAAAATGTTTTTGCATGGTGTTGGGGTCATTTGATCCCATTCGTGGTTCGGAACTTTCCAAAACGCTGGTGATGTCGGCCTGGGTAAGTTCTTAATAATATTTTTTTCGTCTTATCCAACGCCTTCGATAATATGTCGGATTCTGGTCACACTGATGCCAACTCCACTATTTTTCAGTGCTGTTTTAATCATCTTATACCCGTTTCCGTTGTCGAAAAGGGCTTAACCGGCTTTTCTAGAAATTCATTAATTTTGGGAGCCATTTTAATTAAAATTTTAATTTTTTGGAGAAAATCTTGTTAAATCGCATGGAGCTCCTTCTACGAAATTGTGAGACTACGTGGGTGTGAGGGGGGCCCGCAGTCGCAGGATTTAAAAAGAGTAGAAGTGATCACTCTGTAATAGAAATACGACAGGTGATACATAATCGTTGCCACACATTCTTCTTTGTGTTTTCAGTGTTTCGTCTTTGAAATTAGTGTAATCCACAATCAACCCCTGACCACTTAGTTACAACTGAAACTTCAATTTAAACTTTTTGAGGTAATACAATAAAATATAAATTCTTGAAAATCATTTGCGGGATTCAAGTCTTCCTAAATTATGAAGATTTATGTTTTCAATAAACAGAATAGGTACAGAAGTGGGCTTTAGGAGTTGGGTAGGTCAAATCTGGCCCATCTAAAAATCTTCTGCTTAAGAATTACCGAATCATAATTTCACAGTAAACTACAATTCTTTCGATTCTAAATTCTCCGAAATTCTGCACTTGTACAAATCTTGTGGAATGAATTATTTAAGGTATGACTAAACTAGAACCACTACTAAATAGTTAGATCTCTTGACGAATGGTGTGCACCGAAATAGTGCGGAATACGTTTCCGATGCAGCAAAAAATGATCCTAGCAATAAGCTCAAGTAGGTCAAGTATGCGGATATTAAAGGGGCCTAAGAAATTCACAAATGTTTTGGGAAATTATTAGTTCTGAAAATTATTGGGGAAAAATTTTTTTTTACTTCTCGTCTATCACGAAATACACATATAATTTATATTCGTGGACAAGGCATACGAACGAAAATATCAAAATATACATAGTATATTTAGTATACATAGTATGTATAGTTCGAAGAGTCTGGCGTCTGGCTCGGTATTTGTGACTGAACAAGTTATTTGCGCTGTCAGGTATTAACTAAATTTGGGGAAACTATCGTAGTTGTGGAAGCCTGGCATTAGCGAAACGGTTAAAAGTGATCTATGGAAACAACTGCTTATCATTTCCTCAAAATCGTCATGCACTTTTGCTCTCTCAAATCACACCTTAAACCGGCTACCGAATTCCGACGTTTATGAATCACTCTGTATAGTTCCACTTCGTTTGGACTCACTCCAAATTCAGTTTTCTCCAATTTTCATTTCTAATCCCATTGTTTGATTTTTGGAATTCAAGACCTAAATGTTTCTTGGATAAAATATTCAAAACAATTCCGCGGACTACTATCACATACATAATGCTTACACGAATCCACAAATACATTAACGGACAATTACAAGTTTTTACGCCTAATAACAACGAAGCGTTGGATTGTCACTTTGCAGTTTGGTAAAGGAGGACCCGACAATTGATAACACTACCAAACTGTGCGGGTATAAGTTTTTTTTTGCTAAACTCCAAAATACTGTCGCGGAAAATTCTACACTTTGCGCACCAGTACAATACCTCTTTGGTTTTCAGCTACTTTAATTACAATAAAACATTTACAATTAAGGATTCCTTCGGAAAACTAAAATATGATTCTAATAAGCGAATCTATGAAGGATCGTTATAGATGCTATAATTTATTAATATTTAATTATTTTATGTTCTTTCCCGTAAGCTTCAAAATAATGACAATTGAATTGACCTAGCAATAGAAGCTCAGTGTCGACACTTCTGATATACTGTATCTATAAACCTTTGGGCCGAATAATTCACTGTACTTTCCACTGTTATCCATATGGTCTGTACATCAAAATTTATTACAAAACTAAAGGAGAAGCCTGGAGAAATCCCATGACTTAAATTTTAAAGTGTGAGAAAATTATACCTATTATTCTCGGTTGCTGAATACAAAGAGAGCACACATTTTTGAGTTTTAATCAATTAACGTAATGAAATCCATTTCGGTTTACATTCTGTCGGTGAGGAAATTGTGTTAAGAAAAGTAAAATTTTTGAAGTGATATATAGGGTGGCCGCGAAACACCGAGCGCTATTCGATTTCATTCTTCCGTCGATCGGATTATCCGATTTGACCGGGACATTGCTTAAAATGAAGCCAATGAAGTTGACGAAAGTTCAATGATGAGCACTTTTGAGTTTCTAAACCAATGGCCCGTCAGTGACCGCTCAAACAGGTTGCTAACTCTTTTGACATTGCGAAGATCGGCGAAAAATTGCCAAGGTTTCACTTGACAACCGCTGTTATAATCAACAAGACCTGTCGTTTCTTCGAATGAATTTGACCTATAAAGCATGAGAATGCTAGATTTTGTTGAACGAAGCTTTTGAATGCTAGATTTTGTCCAACGAACAGATGTCCTAGGGTCGGCAGTGTCAGAGGCCCTGGCTTCGGTTGTCCTTTCAAGCGTGAGCTTTTTTAAAATGTTCTGTCTGGGCCGAGTATGTGACATTTTCAGATATGTGAGCTGAGCAACTGATGACTAACGAAAGGACTCACTGCTCACCCACACAAATTCAATTAAAATGTTCAATTTCACTACGTTGGACTCGACCGAAATGTAGAATTTGACTAAAATGTTGGATTTGAATCTATGACTCACTGCCTCAATTCCCGACTTTGAACTTCCCTCGCTCAAAAAATCGATTAAAATCAGAAAAATCGTCTCCGGAGACGATTATTCCGATTCTGATTAGAATCGGAATTGGCGCCTACTGCGCAGTCGCAGATGGATTCGATTATAATCTAAAAGCGGAAAAATCGATTTAATAGCTTTAATCACTCAACTTGAAACCTTCTAATAATTCTCCATAGATGAGGATATATGATAGATGTTTTAGGAACTCCATTGTGGCCTGGATTTTGTTCTACCTCTTCTGATTCGTATACAATATTTTAAAAAAATTGTCCAGCAGTTGAGTAAAGTTGACCGGTACCAATTCCTCCAGCAAGACTAATGTGGTATGTTAGTGTGTATTCCTTGAAGTAATCGAGTGAGAATTATTAGTTCAATTCTATTGTTCTGCTTGTTAGTTAAGTAAATAGTTAACGCTAGTTAAGTAGCACCCTATCATCCGATCTAATTACTTCAGATGACTAAAGAAAGAAAATGTCTGATATTAGTAACGACGATGCACTGACTTAAATCCAAATTCTATGTTTTAAGGAAGAATTTTATATAAGCTCACATCTAAGATGCAGAGCTAAGATTATCTCTGACTCGTCGTGCTTGTACCGTTCCATTACGGTTTGATCTGGCAATGAAGTTGTGAAAGGTAAACGTTGGAAGTATTGATGGAAACAAAAAATGGTTGGAAATTCACAACTTATCTTCCAACTTGGATTTTCTTTTTAATATAATCTTTTACAGACTTCGGTTTCAGGTACAGTGTCAAAAATTCGTTACTGAACCTCTCTTCCTTATACGATCCTGTTTTTAATGTTTTAAAAAATCAAAATGAGTCAGAATAAGTTTAACTGACGTCTTCATCTATATTCGACGTGCACATATTTATTTCTAATTTTGAACAACCCATAGGCCAGGTCTGTCTGGTTGTGCTTGTTGCTTATTTTTACATTAACAAGGCACTCAAAGTCACCTCAGGTTCTATTTTATCTTTGAAACTGATCCCTTTGTTCTTTTTTCGATCCGGAACAGCATAAAACTGAAGATAGTTTGATAAGAATAAAAGTAATGCTAAGTAGTTACGCTCGTTGTCCAAAATATAAATAACAAAACATCTGAAAGTCGTCGCTGAAACCAAATTTGGTACATAGAGAGGGGTTTCAGGTACGAAAGGTCATCATGTTGTAGAACATATTCGGTGTCGATTGGTTGCTCTGGACGGGTCTTTGAATAGTTTCCCGGTTTTCTTCATATTCTCTTTGTAGCTGTTCATGAAAAATAAAAATAGTGAGACTTCTTCAAAAGAAACCCTTGATGTAAATATTATGGAGGCTGTCTGAAATGTAAGTTGGGCAGCCGATAAAAAATGCAGGAAAATCAGGAAAGGAGATATAATATATTAATATTAGTTATTATAATTGTGTGCTCGAACTTTCATTCACGACACCTAAGGCCGGTGAACTCATTGGTTGTCTTAAATTCAAGATACACTTCAAAAACGGCATTTATACTGACTGTGCTGTACGAAGAATTATGACAATCCCCTGTATGAGTCATATTTTAGTACTCACCTGTTATTAGTCAAAATTTCAGAAACCGTATTCTGCAATTCATGGGAACTTCAGATAAGATGATTTCCTGAATACTCATCAGACTTCCGTGTGTGATGAAAGCTTTTATTTTCGGATACGCTAAAAAACAAGGAAAGGAAATTTTTGGAATGGTTACTAGATACTTGTTCTTTCTAAATTTAAAAATTCCTGGCAAATAAGCAAAAAACGGCCAGAACAATCAATCTGCTGTGAGAGAACAGCCCGACATTTCTGCCGGACGGTCTCCTTCCCACTTCCAGACAAATCGCATCTTACTGGTTCGAAATATTTCGTAGAATATTTTCTGAAGGGCCAGCGGTGCGAGTCTAATTTATTTTGTACCATAGTTCCAAAATTTACCAAAATCAGTACGTCTTCTCCGGAATCTTGCATGAATTTTGCAACGTTCTGCCCGAAGTCATATTCTCATATTTTTATTAATACCACTACATGTTCTTTTATGCTGTCACCTTTGTTGAGTATGGGTCCGATCATTTGGGGAAAGAATGGGAGGTTACCTCGATCGAATATTGGATCATATTCTTGTAGATCTAAAGTCAAATGGAGAGGTATCCGTAGGAGATCTGTCCGAGTTCCTCTATAGTATATGGCTAAAATGTCATTAAGTTTATTTGAACCACCAACCCCAAAGAAATGGATCGACATGACATGACGTGGTATGACGTGACGCCATATCACATTCTTCTGAATTCTTGCGAGAGCAGTTTTTTAACGCGGTTGTGCATCCGATCCTTTCCGGAAGAACGACGGTATTATTGATTGTAGGAGTACCTTTTCCACTACCTTTTTAGAATTCTTTAATTCGTAATTAGACACAAATCAGGATTTGTATTTACGTGTTGTCCGTGTAATTTGTTTTGTCCGCTAACCGCGAGTGCCACACTGAATTCCATGCCCTGTCTACAGCATTAGACATCAATAAATAGCTTAAATTTTTCAGTTAGTCATTTTCTAGTTTTGGTCGGAACGTCCGACACGAAGATACTGTAGTGTATTGGGATGTATTCGCAGCTCATTAGACGCCCGGACATTTAATCAACAGTGTACATCTTTGAGCTCTGGGGTGATTTGAACTACGTGTTCTTACGGAACAACCTATCACGTGACCCGGCGTTTAATCTGACCCAGTCGTTTATTAGAGCCCCGGCGTCTAGTCTGTCATTAACGGCTATTGTCCTGGACGACCCTAAGCTATATATTTGACACCCGCGCATGAATATCTAAGCTTGACCTTGGAGAACAGTCAGTCAAGCGCGCATGTTTTATTTAATTAATGCCAGAAAGAAAGCGCCTTGCGTTTTGATGGTACACTTCTAACACAAGTAGACGTGGACACTTGAATTAAATGTGGAACAAAATTAAATAAAAATTCGTGTTACATTTTGCAAATGACGGGTTAAAAAGTTAAGGTTGGCGGTAAAGCTAAATCTTTGCAGGTATGATAACTACTGATTTTATCACCAGTTTATTCCTAATATCGAATAAACAATACGGCGCAAATCTGTGCACGTTTGAACTTTGAAAGTGGTTAAATGTCGGCCTATTTAGAGGCTTGTTCTAAATTCAAGAATTAGTTTCTGCAATTTAAAATATATTCGAATCTTTTACGGTATGCTTATGTTCGTCCCATTAGTCCTTTGTTAGTCTCATAAATAAACAAACCTAATTAATCAGCTAAATCTTCAAAATGAAATCCGAATTTGTGTTGTGCACGTATTAGAAAACTTTCAATATCTCAATTATAATTAATAATTTTGAAAGGAAACCTGAATTCTAACTGCAGCACAGATCTTAAATTACATGGCAACAAGTATTCGGGGCTTGAAACTCTGTTCAGAAAGGCTTCTGCAAATCTAATTATTAACGTCACACATTCATAGCATAGCGGAATAGCTAAAACCGCATCAACTCGCTATATTAAGAAGGTTGATTCAGTCATATACTGTTTGAAATCGATGGTGATTGACTCCAACAGATTTCTCTCATTGGAGTTCTATCAATAGCTCTATTTTGTACAAGAGATTATATATTTCATTTTCTTTCGTTGAGAAATTCAAAATAGAGATCCAAATGTACGTATAACCTTATCTGACTACCCATGCCTTTACCTCATTGGTTAAGTACTTCGCGCAACCGAAAATTCAATAATAGAACCCTTTGAAAAATCTTTGTCTTGTTACACCGAGAATTTTAAAATAATTTTGAAAACAGATATTACAGTATTTTAAATTATTCTATAATTACTAATTCATGAATAAGAATTCATAACAGAGGATGGATGAGGCAGTGATGACAAAGCTGGTGTTCATTCCCCCTGGATTCGTAAAATGTTAGATAAATAGCGACGAGGACGACGACTTATCTTACACCTTACTTAAATCTTAATTATATATTTTGAAAAATAATTTCCTCTTAATGTCCATCTTATTTTTCCATTAAATTGGAGGTAAATTGTTGATTAAATGTTGTAGGTACTAAATTTTGTTTATATCCTATAATGAGCATGGGCATACCTGCACGCGTGAAAGCATTTGGAAGAACAAGTAAAAAAGAAATCGAATCCAATTCAATTAAAATGCCTACGAGTTATTTTTCGATTTGGTGAGCATTTCCACGTACTCCAGAAAGTATTCTCCAGTCGTACACAAGTAAGCTGGAAATCTTTTTTGGTTTTTAAAGAAACGTGTCAAGGGGGTAAGCATAAGGTGATGACCCGCTTGTGGAGATTGTCGTTTCAGCCGCTGGCGGATCGATTCATCCCCATGAAACTGCCAGTGGTCGGTCTCTCTCTTGCAATGTCGCGCCACTGGAATTTTAATTTAACTGCATTATATGACCTTTCGTCCTATTAGGTGGTAATCTTTTTCGAAGAAATCTCCCATTTTCCAAATAAGGCGGAAACATTGTTGTGAATACTTTGTTCGGTACCCTGGGGTGGGGATATCAAAACGTTTCTTTAATGGACGTCAAGGGAATCATTATCCACATTTCTTTTCCATTCACATTTAGGTCAACATTTTTCGAATTACTTTCAATACAACCCTCGTATAATTGGGCTGACTTGGTTCATATTTGATCGTCATCCGCTATATTCTTTGTTTTAAAATTTTCCTCAAGTCAGTAACGATATGAATGCCTATATATAGAAATTTTAATAAGATACCACACTATGGAAGGTACTACTGGCTTTTTTATGATTTCCTCGGACTAGTCGTGCCGAAAAATATTTTATTTTATTTTTAATTACAGTCCATATTTAACATGTACTGATATATAGCACTAACCTCACAGAATATATGTGAAAGTACTGAAAAATGTCTTGTGTCTAAATAGCCAACTTACACTTACAACTTACACGCGATTTAAGTTTTTGCATACCCCCTTTACTTACTGGAACTTACTAACAAAATTTAAGTTATTAATTAATTTTTTTTCGAATCATTAATTATTAATAATTAAATAATTAAATAATCGATCATATAATTATTGATAATATGTACAATAATTGTTTGCTACTTACCACGAATAAATCTGAGACTTCGTGGTTTGCACAAATCTATTAGAGCATTGTATATTTTTCTGACAAAAACACAGTTTGTGACGTCTTTTTAGAACACCGAGGAACGAAATATACTTTCCCCACTACATTTTTGGAATAATTTAATTCACAATTCGACACAAAAAAAAACCATTTGCTTGACACGATTTACATACACCGTGTAATTAGTATTGACCGCAACCCATGAATGCTACACCGATTCCCACACCCTGATTCCGCAGTAAGTCATTTTCGAGTGATTTTGGTGGGAACGTCTGATACCGGATGTCCCAATATAGTCAAATATCAATAATAGTCAATGTTGAGAGATGCCCATTAGATGCATTACAGAAGATTTAAAAAAAATTCAAAATAATTGATTTCATCAAGACTTTGAGATCCTTTAAGTTCTTTGGTTTATCCAATCAAGGTCTTGACGAAAAACATTATTTTGATTTTTTTCAAAATCTTCTGTAATGAATCTAATGAGCATCTTATTACGGACAGTAATTATTATTGTAATAGGAAATGATGAAATGCTGATTAAGCATTTGAGTAACTCGTAGTTTGGATTTGAATGCTGAACAAACATTCCAAGGAATTGTTATATGTAATGTCAATGTCGTGTTATTAGATTTGTAATTGTCATCCGGTCATATTGTGTATAAATGCGTTAATCGATGAATAAACTAAGAAGAGTCATGGATCAGTCCATGACACGGTAATTACGATGAGCTACACACAACATTATTAATTACGTTACACATTGAATTAGTTTCCTTTTCAAACGTAACAATCTCTCAACATTGATGCAAAATGAAAAACGCTGGAAAGAGGATGCATTTTTTGGAGATCGTACATAATTGCCCGTTGAGTGACCTCGTAATTTAATTACCGATTTCAATTTCGCTTTATGTATTTTAGTCATTCAGTTGAAGATTAGTCGCTCGTTCACACAGATTTGAGGTGAATCTCTTTTGTTCGATTCTAACTCTCTTTATGATTCAGCTAATTGTATGATGAATTCTAATTCGGATTCTGATTCCATCCGATTACATCTCGCATAAATTCAAATTGCCGAATTTGAATGTCTTGTTTGCGTAACTTGGAGATTTCATAATGAGTGCTGGAGACAGGTTTTGAGACGCAGTCTTCCAGGTAAGGGACTTTAAAAAAAGATTCAGATTATTCTTAATTTAAAATCTGAATTCTGACAAAATTATAATTTAAATTCGTACTAGTTTTCTGATTCAATAGCAATTTGCTATTACAATTCCAACATGAGTTGTGGTTGGAATATTGAGTATTGTTGAATTCCTATTAATTTGCTTCTATTTACCACCGTTTAATCAAAAAACTACTCCGGGCACTGATTTCAATTGAATCACCAAATCAAATAATTTAAAATCAAAGATGAGACTTTGAAATCAGAACGTTTCTACCATTTCACAATCTGTTTTACTTACTTCTCTAATATCAGCAATTATTTTTTACAACTGTTTATAATTGAAGTGTTATTTTATTTTTCCCTAACTGGTGGAATGTCAGTTATAGTTGTCGCAAGCATATCACACGATTGCGTGCCCTAACTGATTTAATACGGCAAGTGGTTACCCGTTTTGGAAAATAATTCCGTTTGAGTGAAACGCTTC
The DNA here is from genome assembly GCA_034694305.1 of Protaphorura glebata. NCBI lineage: Eukaryota > Metazoa > Arthropoda > Collembola > Poduromorpha > Onychiuridae > Protaphorura > Protaphorura glebata. The sequence continues at coordinate 6,292 of JAQFYE010002275.1, read as the reverse complement.
TCAAGCAGCAACCATAATTTGTCAGTGTAATTGAACCCCTGTTTTAATAATTTAGTTTGCAATTTACTATTACATCTACAGAAACCGGTACCAGTCGTACAACACCCAAATCATCAAACCAACCGTGAGTATGCTAATTCATTTCAAGTAGAACAAGTAAAACTTCGAACGACTTTGTGAAAAGCAAGAGTTTATTGATATACTCCAATTGTACATTAGATTTTAATTAATTTAATCCCGGATGACTAAATAATAACGAAGAGCTTTTGAAGTTGTATAGTTAATTTCTCTGAATTCTATTTTTATTTTATGTTGCCGGTGTGGTAACTCTGGAATCACAGCTAGAATTGAATAGAATGCCCACTTAATACAGCTAGTATTAATGTTGTAAACAATCTCGTCGTAAGTGGGGTGCTGAAGGAAATCGACCCATTCCGAATTACGATGACTTCTACTCTAGTATGGAAACGGCAATTAATTTTAGTAGGAATAGTTTAGTAGTTTTTATGTTGGAGTCATGTCTGCGGTAGATAAAGTCAATTAAGATGATTGAATCTAGTGCTATGAAGCTTAGTAGGAAACCCTACACCTTACAATAGATTGGAGGTAAGTTTCTGCAAACTTCAGTAACTTCACTTCACTTGAACTCGTTAAAAACGACAATCATTAAAAAAGAATGAAAAAATTCAACGTTCATAACTGAATCCGACACCTAAAATGAACCGAAAAATTATATGAAAGCCGCATTCCTGGAGCGATTTTGGATGAGGCATTTATTGCACTTACAAGTATTAGACGGCAAAGTAAGGTAATTATTTATGTTCAAGACGTAAATATTGAGAAAGTTTGTGCTTGAAAAAAAGAGAAGATTGGTGACGAGTTTGTGGTGGTCGGCGGAATGACTTTGTGAACTTCATCTGATCCAGGATACCCCTAAAGTAAAAATTTGTAAAACTTTTGATTTGTGAACAAAGTTCTCAAACCGTCACCGGAGGTCGAACGACGGAGAAATACACACAAATAACAATCGGAGATGTCTCATCCGCCATTATGGGACAGGCTCATGGGGCAGTGCTAGCGGTGAGTTACATGATTCCAACGCGATCAAAATGTTTTTATAAATAGAGCAGTGTGACTCTCCAAACAGTCACCTAAGTTTATAATGGTTAGAAAAAGGATTTGGGAGCATAGAGTTAGAAATTTCAGATTGTATTTGCTCTATAATTTTTGGACAGACATTAATTATTCTAAAATTATTTGTTTTCTTCCAGTGAAATTAATTCTTGAGACTCGACAAAAGATATTCCTAGGAGTTCCTTCCAGGTAATTCCCACGCCGAAGTTCTGAAAAATTATTTCGCATGATTAATTAGATTTAGAGAAGGTATAAGCGCCTTCGGAACATGTTAACTTGAATAAACTTTCATAATTCTTCAAAATAGCAAACGGGTTGGATATTAATTACACTAATTACATTTGATTATTCCTTCGCATGGAAATATTGCATTAATTAAAAAAATGGTGGTCATAACATGGAGGTCCATCATGGATTGTCAAATGATGGCTCATCGTTTATTTCTGCAAGCGAGGAAACCCGACCCGAGTTATATACAGGTTCGAATTATGCATCACTGCACTACGACCAATCTTCATTAATGGTTATCTTCGTGTTCGGTACTCGACTTTCCTAACTCACGAGGTAACTTTCTGATTTACGAAAGCGGTAGTGGAAAAGACCCTGCGTACGAAAGGTAGAAACCTCACAGTTGTGGAGAAGTAGGGCTTACACATTCCAGACCCAGGAGATCGAACCGCATCTCAACAGGTAGCAGATGGAAACACCCTCCTTCTGCGATGAGTTGGCTCATTTATCTTTGCGATTGTAATGAAATGTTACTTCCTCTTGCGTTAAACAATAATCCCTCATTTGCACCAATGATATCCAGGAATGTTGAGGACCAACTTTGTACACTTTGTGTGTTTGTTCGTACAGATTGGATACTTATTGCGAAAGGCGGAACGGCTGAGCTATACAATCGTCCGCGTCTTGCTTACGTGCGTACGTGAGGGACACTCTAGCGGTCGTATTCCTTAAACGAATCAGTTCAAATTTGGTATGCAATACCCCTGGTCCATAGCACTGGTTAAGTTCGTTGGACGACGAAATCGGGCTACTACTAGCGGTACTTGACTATTTAATCGCGGCCAAAATGCAGATGTATCTTTGCTGCTCATGTACAGGGTCACGAATAACCTTCCCCCCTCACTTCCATCCACAATCAGCGACGGTGGGACACATAGTGAGATATTCATATTGTAGAGAATCTTACGGGCTTGGCAGTCACACCAAAGGTAGTTTTCACAGGCACATTATCAGTCCAAAAATTTTAAATCTTAATTTTATTCTCATGAGTGTAAAAAAAAGTTTGGAAAATATTTTTAAGATTCCGACAAAACCAATTGTAAACACAAATTCAAAAATCCAAGCATGGAGAAGCTGCAACTGCTTGAAACATGTTTGTACATAAAATGTTATGGGTAGATCATTTTGTTGAAGAAAATATTTTGTCCAAAAGAATCTATTGACTAGTTGAGCATTTTTCTAGCATTATAAAACTGTCCTAGGCCGGTAAAGTATCAATGCATGTAAGTATTTTACATGATAGAACTAATTATCAAGAAAGAAAATTAATGTTTATTATTGAGATTAAAATTGTTTACCATAATATAAGAATGGGTTGAAATTGTGTGGTTATGTTACCTCCAACAGTAACAGTCGTCATAATAGTAGTATGTACCAAATCGACATTAAATTATTGCTTGTGTACTTTATTTTACTCCGATGTTCTGAGAATACTCAAATTACACTTATCGGATTCTCGTAGGGGTTGAACGTATTCTAAATCTATATTCACATTACATTCCACTCAACTCACATCGGTATGTCGGATGAGCATACTTGTATGTGTGACTGCGTTCAAATATCACTCTAATGAAAAAACAAACAAAACAAACAAACAAACAAACAAACGGTAATTTTTATTCAGTTTCCTCGTTGTTTATGTATTAACGACGGAGATCAGAACTACGGAAGACGAAATTGACGTTCCAAATTCTTGACGAAAGTAACTTCGATTCTCAATTTAGTTCCTCAGATACCTCTCACGCCAGAATTCTAAAAAATTATTTGACATGATTTGCACAAATTAGACAGATTAATTAGATTTGTCAAATGGTTTTAAATTTTTTGAATTTCTTTACTTTAAATTAACTTCAAAATCAGAGAAACATTTTGTTCCTGTTATACTCGCAAAATCCGCATACGTATTTGGAATATTTAGAACTTTCCTTCGAAATCAGTTTAGAGAATCACAACCCGCGTATAAATTCCAGAACTAATTTTATTCACATGACAAATACGACCCTAATAAATTAGTAGACTGTATATGAACTAGTTTACGAGCACCCGAACAATCAATAGCAATAGAAGAAGGAAGACCCTTAAAAGCAACGAGCATTAATTGTCTGATTGATGGATTTGAATCAACGCTCCGCTGGCCCATTCATACATGACGAGATGATAACGGCTACCCTGTCACATTATTCTGGGTCAGTTGCCATTTCAGCCATGAACCATTTCTGTTGAGAACTTTTTCGAAAATCGTCAAGTTATATTCCGATACAAATTTTATTTAGATTGATTTGATTACATATAAATTAATCCTAGATAATTTAAAATCATAAAATCAATTGTTTCCTGCAGTCCTGGATTTGCGTCCTTGGCTTTGCAATTTTTAAGACGAACTACTAAATCTTCAAATCTTCTACCAATATGTACAAATTATGTCAGAGATGATACTCACGCTTTTTATTTAAATCTCATGTTCATACATTTGGTACTATTTTGGTTAGCACGGACAGCAACAATAATTTGTAATATACTTTTCATTTTTGTCCCGATAAGACAATTCAAACCCCAACATTAGTTACGCAGGAATGCATTTACTTTGCGTCTAATTCGAATACTTTATAAATTACATATAATTCTTAATTCCACTCACCTCGGGTATTTTCTCCTTTCCATTTTTTTCTATGTGCAGTCCTCCGACCGGAACCACAAATGGGGGTAGCGAAAACTTTTCACTAAAATGAGTGTTGAGAAGAATCAAACTGACATTTTGTTCCATTTCTTCCAATGAAGGCATATTTGGAATAGCCAAGCCCTTCCTTAGAATTTCTTCTAATGCTGGAAAGTAGATCCACGATCGGTAGAAATAATATACTGGAATCATGAGTGTACTTTGTAGTCTTTCCAAGAAGGACATTGGATACTGGAATGACAAGGAGAGTTCCGGCAACCAAGATGATACGACAGGTATACCATATAACTCGTAATGCCAGGCAAATAAACTCGTCGTTCCGAAAATCATGACCTTCGCACCGAATTTGTATGCAAATCCAAGTCCACACTCATTGAATAATCCATCCAAAATAACGAGATCAAATTTTGAATTTTTTACAAAATTTACAGTGTCTTCCGTCTTCACAAATGCGTCACACATCCCTTCCTATTAACGACAGAATATGAACTATTTTAGGAGCATCTGATCGCCCTAAGATAATTCGGGCATTCAATGGGTCAAGGTCAGCCCGAGTCACATGGTTCCTAGTTTTCATGTATTCCTGAAATTCCTTGGGGAAGAATTCTTTCACTTAGGATTTGGTTTTTGGGGATGGTAGGGTTGAATGAAAGTGACGTCATGACCGCGGTCAACTAATGCCTCGACGAGTGGCCAAACCGTAATTCGATGAGAGTAAGTTCCAACGGCAAAGAAAAATAAAATATTCGCAGAATTAGCAAAACTCACGAATAACAGAATTAAAGCTGCTATTTGAATGGTTTTCATTTCTAATTATTTCTGTGACACTTCTTGTATTAATTTTAGCATTTTATTACACACTGAATTAAACCATTTTGATTCTTTATTTGGAAAAATAAGTATACATTAAATGGTAGAAAAATCTAAGTGTTCACGAGAGGAGAACGTCACAAAATGAATCTGAGCCACACGTCTTTGTATAAAAATGAATATTCACCTTGGACTTGACAGTTTATAAAAAACCGTTCACATCGGAAAAAAACACATTAAATAATAGAAGACCCAATTAAATTTTGCTATTATCAAATGGACCACTGCGCTTGTTTGAGTTTACAAAGTGTGTGTGGGATGAAAACTTCACACCATAAATCTGGGCCCCACTTTTTCGTATAGTTGGCTAATCACATTGGACTTGACAGTTTAGAATTACAAAAAGTGTTCATATAGAAAAATCAATCTCAGTAAATACCTGTTATCTATTATTACGACATAATTGGACAAATCTGCACATTTCATATGGCGCCTCATATCTTTGTGGCTCTCACTCTACGCACCGGGACATCATACAAAAACGAAAACCACAATTTTGGTTAATTAGATAAAGTAAATTACATCAACATAGAGCCAAATTATTACTGACTGGTCGTATTCCATTTGGCAATGAAGTTGTTTGGAAATTCACAATCTATCTTCCAATTTGAATTTTGTTGTAAAATAATCTTAAGTAAAACTCGTTAACAGGTACATCCGTATGATTCTTCGTACGTCTGTCTATTAAATGACTGCTCTCAAGTGTTTTAAAAAAAACGGACTCTTAGTTTGTAATTCAGGTTCATATATTTATTTTGAAAAAACAACCCTAAGGCCAGATTTGTCTTGTAATAATAGTAATGTTCCGTATTTTAACATCAACAAGGCACTCAAAATCATCTAAGGTTCTATTTCGCTTTCTTACTCTTTGAAACCGATTCTTTCGTTTTTTTTCGATTTAGAACAACATAACGCTAAAGATAGTTTGATAATAAAACTAATGGTAAGTACTGTAATCGTTGTAGCCAAAAATATAAATAACCAAACATTTAAAAGCCGTCGCTGAAACCAAGTTAGGTGTATAGACAGGGGTTTCTGGTGTGAAAGGTCATCATATCGTAGTATATATCGTCGATTGGTTTTAATTTGGTGAGAGTAAGTTCCAGCGGCAAAGAAGAATAAAATATTTGCGGAATTGACATAACTTACAAAAAATAAAAAATAGAGTTAAAGTTGCTGTTCGAGTAGTTTTCATTTTTAATTAATTTTGTTAGTTTTCTGGAGTAGTGATTAAGAAGGATGTTCTGGGCATAACATTACGAGCATGGCAAGGGCCGCGCATAAAAAATAAAAATAATTATAAATATTTTAAGAATAATTAGA
>JAQFYE010002274.1:0-18697 GCA_034694305.1 Protaphorura glebata | reverse complement strand
TTTGCGATGATATTTACAAATTCAAACAACCCAGAGCCGACATAGGATTATAAAGTATAAACAGGCTAGGTCGGCTGTGCTCTATTAGGTCATTTAGGATAGTTAATTTCTTGCGATTTTGTAACGCGTTAGCACTTAATGAAGATGATTGCCCCAAGGCGTCTAATAGTTTTCCGAGCCCAGTACAAACTTAGGTGTTGAATCCGATCTTATGATAACAAACTGCAATGGAATGGGCATCAATATTTTTGAATTCAATTAACAAAATTGTAAATTTCCAATTTTCGTGCATTTTCTTGTTCATGTCCGTCTCTTGAATTCAAACCTCTCTCAAATGCAGAGTTTTATGACGATTTTTCTCATGGACAGAATCTTTAAATTTCATAATTAGAAATTAGAAATTTAAATAAAGTTCCTGACGCAAATACAGATGCGTTAGTGCATTACTTATACAAACCTCGCATGTTCAGAATTGGTACAGATTTAACCATTCGTTTCAACAAAAACTCCTTCTTTGAAACTTTTGCAAGTCTTTTGTAATTTAGGCTCCTCACTAATTAGGCTTAACCACAATCCAGTGCCCTCATATTCTAGTAGCGGTAGGCCGTGCCATTCTAATCAATGTTTCTTTGGAAGATTCAGTTTTGTTTGAACGAAATCGTTCAGAAACTTTGTTTTGTACACGAATGAGTCGACCAGAATGCCCTGTGATTGTTGAGCTCTGAGCCACAAATACTGACCATAAAGAGTCCACAAAAATGTCTATTGAGTCGATTGAGAAGAAGTAAAATAGATTTCTATAGTCCCTCGTAATGAGAGACTCATGTTTTATAGCCGCTTTCTCCTTCATTCTAGTACCAATTTTCCTTTACACGTTCTCCTCTTAAACTGAACTCTCAGCTTGTGAGCTCTGCATGCACGTACTTTACTTCACGAAGTTCCCAGTTCTGTTCCGAATTGGAATTTCCTTCTACTTGAGAGAAAGTACGTAGAGGGCAGACGGAGGGGTTATATGTACATATATATAAATCCGACGAAGGGAAAAATCTACAAAAAAAAAGAAAGAGGAGCTGAAAATTTCCTGGGATAAATCCATCCCCGGGGATGATGCTCCGGATTCTCGTTAGTCACGAATATCCAATGAGTGAGTGTGACTTGAAACAAAAAGCGAGTGGAAAGAGTCGAGTGCAACTAATGGTCTTTTCTCTTTCAAGACATTTAGCCTTTGCCTCTTACTTACAGAAGAATCCAAAGTTCCACATATACGCATACAATATGCTTCTCATTCTCATTGACATACATTACGCTACATTTACATTTTCATGCTTATTAGCTTGAGTCAAGTCAAGACGTGAGTACGGACTCATCACCGAAAAGAAAATACGCGTAAAATTCCCAAAAGATAGTTTATGTAAAATACTTTCAGTTGTTAAACCATGTGAACTGGGAAGAAGTTAATTTTTTGGGAGGAGCAAATATGGGATTACGTTGGGCGAAATTATATTCTTGCAACCGAAAGACCAAGCAGAGAAGAAAAAAAACTCTCAGTCTAGTTCTTTCATGGAAACAATTCACTAGAGGATTTAACTTAAGGAGAACAAGCAACGGAGCGAGTGCCGGAGACTAATGAAGAAATTGGTCTAATTTAGAGGATGCTAATGAGACTTGGTTTGATGGTCGTTGCGAGGAAAGACGGATCGTTGAGGATTCTCCATCTGTGTTAAGGGTAATATAAAAATTCGCATGTACCATATTCGGTTGTCAATGCATATATTTTTCTCGTTAATTCTATCAATGTGAGATACTAATGTACTATGTAACGACTTGCTTAGGGAAAATTAGTTATTCTCTGAATTCTACAAACAATACAAAAATATTTCCGCGTACCAAAAATTATTAGAAATCGTCTATTATCGCCATGTAAATATAATATCACCAGCAATATAAGTTGGGAATTTTGAATGACTCATCTAAGCAGATAACGGAAATTCAGCACAAATTTATTGATATAGTTTTCCAACTTGTCGATTTTAACAATATCAACATCTTATATACCCAACGTCTACGGAGGAGATTATGAGAATGAGACGAGACTCATCCGCATAGATGAAGCTACATATATCAAATGAATTTTGAGGTTTGGCGAAAAATAAGTAAATCTGAAATGTGGAATGTTCCGGCAGTTGGTTTTCTTATTTTTTTTCGAGTTCTTGGCATCTATTTTACTGGTAAACAATTAGCATTTTCTTGTCTTCTCACAGCATAAGAATAAGATGAGATGTGGGGATTATCAACACCTGAAAATGTTCAATATCTTTATAATAACAAGAACCGAGAGAGATCAGCCAAATTAATGGGATGACTTGATATATGTTGAGGTATACTCATTAGACCAATTAAGAAGACAAAAATATTTTTAAATTTTAGAAGATCATTGCAGTGTGTGTATCCTGCGTTTAAGTCGATGACGAAGCAGTCGGCACAACTAGAAATAGATACGAGTAGAAATAGTGGTATAATGAAGAGGGAGGTTAGCCAAATTAGACAACTCGAGTTGAGCCCGAAAATGAAGTCAAGAGGAGCCTCAAGAGAGTTTTAATCAAGTGTCGCCTTCTCCCTCTCTTTCTCTTACTCTAAACACACTCTTAATTTCGTCTTCCACTTTCCATCATCCATTTTATTCATCTCTCCTTACAAATTCAATCCCATGGGCATAACATTTTGTGACTTGAGCTTCAGACAACTCTCATATTTTATGAATTTCATTTGAGGTCGTTTTTGTCCGAAACGGCAAAATGTAATATGGACCACGCAACCACACAACGCACTTCAAGAGAAGGAGTCAAAGTTCAAGAATTTTAGCCTAAAGAAGTGAATTTAATCGAGAAAATCCTATTATTTATACAACACTATATCAAAATAAAAAGCGGTCTCGCGGCTGCAAGGAAGTAACTTGAGCACAGTAGTTTCACTCCTGTGACATCTAGAAAATATTGGTCTTGATCACGTATCTACAATATAATGGTAAGAAGGGTAATGCGGAACTGAACTCACTGATTTTGAGTTCTTCTTATCATTTGATTTAATGTCATCCTCTCCCGTTATACGATCCGTCTATAAATCATTATCCAGGCGACTGACGTGATAATCGACTCAGATTACAGGGGAGGGATGAAATACTCGTTCCAATTCGTTATCAGATAAAATGCGTGGTATTTCATATATGCATTTATATCCTAAAAGAAGAGATCGAAAGTGAAAGCTCTTAGAATCAGAGTTATTAAAATAAATATTTTTATTGTTTATATTCTTATTTCAAGAATTGTACGCACATGGCACACATTATAAGATGTGCTTACAAGGCAACAGATGGATACTGTAGATAATAGCCCTTCTTACACGGTCAGACTTTTCAGGGTTAACTAATGTAAACAAGCGGACCGCAAAACGTACGACGACTGCTCGACAATCAAAAATTAGAACCACTTTTGCGGCAGTTCCGACAAATAAAATATCTCTGAGCGTGCAAATATTCCCTAAAAAAATAATTGATTTGAATGCGTAGACATAGTACTAGGTAACATAATATAATATTTTATACACAACATCATATTTAATGTAATACAATAATATATAGTCCTATTTGGCAACTCCATCGCAGCATGATGGTTTGGTTTGCCCATTCTGTCTCGCTGTGCTGGGTTTCGATTCCTCGGTCTTGCACTCCTTGTGGTTGCTTTAAAAAGGTTTTCTCCACTGGTTTTTTCTACTACTAGGTGGTACCTACGTTCATTATTCATGTGTGCGTTTTTTTAAAAAAAAACCAGTGGAAAAAACTTCTTTAAAGCAGCCACAGAGAGTGCAAGTCCGAGGAATCGAACCCCAGCACAGCGAGACAGAATGGGCCAACCATACCATCATGCTACAATGGACTTTATTCCTATTTAAAATACAGTTGTTAATTGACTTTATTCATAAGACGAAATACCATCGCGAAGTATCCCCGGAAAATGGATCTGTGGAATTTGATTTGGTTTAGGAAAAAGCACCCCCAGAAGTAGGAAAACACTATAGTAAAAACTACACCATACCATATCCGAAGATACGGCGGAAGAAAATACATTTAAAAAAAGAAACCATACCATACCATGTCCGAACGGGAGATCGAAGCCTTACCGTATATAGTGAAACCGGAAGGTTGGGTTTTCGTCATAAAAACTACCGAGTAAGTCACGTTAGTGAATGAGTATGATAAACTCCTCTCAATTTGGTGGACGAGATCTCGTCGAGCCTTGAAATTGTAGTCCTTCCTTCGTCGTCGGCATGTTTTGTTGTGGAGCTGAATCTCGTTTCATCTCAACTACTCATCCCATTAGAACTCCAGTTTTAGTCTCCACGCTTAGAAGAGCTGCTATATACTCAAAGAGACCGACGTAAAGGAAATTGGCGAATGAAGTGACTATAACAAGTATAAAAGTACTAAAGTAACGGTAACTTCCTTCAACTTTACTTTACTTTCTCTTCACTAGTTTTCTAGCATATTGTATTTGGCTCGTTGTATCTCAGAAATTCTCAATAGGACTCTCAGGCATCAGAATTATGTACAAGTGGAAGTATACTGTCCGTGAACACAGAAATAAAACCTGGCTTCGGCTCTTTCCAGTTATAGTTGAGACTGAATTGTAAAACAAAGTTGGCTGTCCAAGGGACTCATTGTCTCTTCGTGAGTATGGTCGTGTTTATAGACTCCTCATAATACTAGGTTCCTTTCACTCCCTCTGTGCAGTACTTTCTCTCCAGTACTAGTATAAAACAGAGTGTGACTTGTGCAAGAGAGATAGGGCCCGTGGGAGTATACATCTCCCATTCCTAATTAACACGTCGTGATTACTTACTACACTTCGAGGAGATGAGCATGCAAGACTACTACAAACAGTAAAATCCATTCCATTCCTGTCTGTATGTGAAAGTCTACAACCGGAATGGAGTGTGATAATGTACATAAGCCAGAGGAAAAAAAAATTGATTTTGGAGTCTAGTTCACTTCGGTACAATGCCAAATTTTATTTGATGTAGATCGGGTACAGCTTGCAGCGTCACATGGCTTTAAGTACAACGCGTATCTGGCAGTACCAAACCTGACATTTGTGCATTTGGAATAACAAAGTGTATCATCGTTGAATAGAAATCTGCGACATTTTTTTTCAATTCGATATATGAAGAACAATAAAGATTAACTGTACACTTTACAACGTTTATTGTTTGAAACGCAGATTTCGGCCGGACCTAGAATTTTGGGAATGGTAACTTATTTGGTCATCGTCATGCAAAGCCAAAACTAAACATATTGACCGAAAAATTAACTTTTCTGTACAATTCCTATGAAGCCTCTGATGACACTATGCGTAAATAACAGCGTGTGGAGGCAATTAAATATGAACGCGTGAATAAGGCCTAACAGAATTGACTTGTGTCAAGATTTTAAAACGTGTGATTAAGCAAGGTCTTAAATCTGTTCGGTGCGACTTTTATTATGATCAAGTTTGTAGAAATGCAACAAATTGTTAGAACACAAGTTGTGCTCGTAAAGGGATAAAGAACCCTGTGTATGAGTTTTCTTTATAATTCCAGTAATTTCAAACTACACTATTTTTGCTAATTTATTTGGAAGTCAGAACTGCTTGCGAAATTGTTTTCGTTAAATTGGGATGATTCAAAGAATTCAGAATGAGAAGTTAGTTTGGTAATTCTGTGAAATTCCATGGAAGACCTTTTTCGAATTTCAACAGAACAATTCCATCCATTGCATTTAAAGCAAGTCAGAACATATAAAGTTTCGTCCTAGAGAGAACGGCGGGGTCAAACTCATTTCCGTTCTACAAATTGAACTAAAGAAAACGCCCACGAAATAATAAATGTTCATTTCCGGAGCTAATGTTGTGTTGTAAGTTGTGTTGTTCGGGATATAAACAAAAGTCCTTGTGATCAGCCAAGTCCAATGCTGCACACAGAGAATGAAGGGGAAATTCGGCGGAGAAAGCTTCGACTGAAGGAATGTGTAAAAGGGAAATAAATCGAGTTCAGCTTTCCCAGCTCCCCAGTTCCTCAGGAGACTTAAGAGGTTAAAGCGTGAAAATAAGGTTGTCCAACTCTTAAGTGAACAATATGAGAATCCTTCGTAGTAAGTCGAAATCGAATCCTGAATCTATACATCCTCTTGAGCTTTGGTGTGCACGTATATTTTATTCGAAGAAAGGGCGAGACGCGTACGTGTATCTTTGGTCGGAAGTCAAAGTCTCATCTAACACAATAGTATGGAGTGAAAAAAACAATGCTTAAGAAACACACCACTACAGGCTTGAGCTTGTGGGACCTGCTGTAGCATTCCGTTGTCACCCAACCAGGAATACGAGCGTCCTCCGAAGTTGAAGCTCAAATTAGCCAAATGAACATGACCCACAATTTACATTCGAACCACAAATCATGGATTTGGTGTGATACACATTTTATGGATAAAATTATTACTGGAGAAAGTTGTTCACACTTGAGAAACTTTATTACAATGATTGTTTAGACAGTCCTTGATCGGAAAAACGGAAATGTACGTTTGAAGTCGAAAACGTTATTCAAACTGAATTCTTCCCAAGAAATTCGCATCCTACCCCAGCGCAAAATCGAGAACGAATCCCGTGGAGCTCTAAGATTTCAGAACCAACCTCGTCTGGTTTGAACATAAAGTAAGTTATGTCAGTTCTAAAAGTTCAATGATACAGGATTTGAGTAGCCAAAACTTGGGACGGCTCAACTCGAAGGGAAATCATCCAGGTCCAAACCTAGAAGACTGGGTTCCGATTGTTTGAATTGAGATTAATGAAATGAGCTCAATTTCTTTCAACATTATTACGTAAATTACGTATACATGAAACCTCACACTGTAATCACCGGGTCTGAGCGACCACCTGATTGACCTGACCGGGAACTCTAGTTCTTGTGAAGCCCGGAAGAAGGCAAGCTACACCCTGTTATAGCTCAGAAAAGTCGGTGGCATCAGGTCTGAGCATCACTCGTCTCACCAGACCACATTTTTGTGGTCCGAACCGGTTCAACTGCGTTTTAAATATCCAGGTCTGACCTCGGCTAAAGTATAAATCATGATGACTCTATATTTAGTCATGTATTAATTGGCTAACCTGCTCAGAATTTATTGAACTAAATACTACTACATTTTACTTGTGCCAGATCCCTGGTACATTCTAATTCTTTGGATCTCATTTTATTTTTATTTGTTGGACAGACAAAAGCATCATTTATACAATTTCTGCTGTTATCCCGATTCGAATTGAAAATTGCATCCATTGCATAATCATAACCAAGGGGTTCTATTGCATCGCAGCGCATAACAATTCTTGTGTTTGTGGAAAGGATTGGGTCACGCGACTCCGCACGTGACTCTTTTGTCTACATTTCATTTATCCTATTTAGGCATGGGCAAGGTCACCAGCCGCATAATCGCCCATGCCTAATCATTATTATACAGGAGGGTTCACACTGTGAGAACGAATCCTTGCCATAACTGTGTATTGTGTATCAATTTTAACAGACACAGACCAAATGCCACGTACACCGATCTCAGAATGAAATGAATGCGTTGTTGATCTGACTGTCATACAATCCTGTATTTGATCATTATTGGGTACATTTGCCACGAAATCGATCAGACGGAAATCCTTTTCTGTTTATATTGTCATTAACACCATTTTCAATAATATTAATCAAAATACCCCAAAACCCAAATATATTTGTCGCGGATACTTAACATTATCTTTATACGAAGACCCATATTATTCGTTTGATTCAAAATATAACATCAAGTATAGCATACCTGAATATGACTGCGTTGGAATATCACGTTAATAATGTGAAAATCACAGCGATTTTCGTACACAACACTGACCCAAATTCGGAAAGAGATTGCGGTGTTCGTGAATGATATTGTTAGAACCGAGACTATCAGAGCCCGAAGTTTTAGTAGGTTTCAAGACCGGCCCTTGTACATAAACACCAATTCCTATATAAGAAAGTAAAAGTCTGATGGATTCCAGAGTTGTAGTTGTGCTGAAGTAGTAGAACGAATGAGAGAACAAATGAAAGTTGAGACCTAAGGTTTCTTCCCTGGGATGAATCCACGGACAGGGAAGAAAAGAGTCAGAGAACAAGAGGAAGACATTTCAAGGAATCTCCTCAATTCCAACAAAATTTCCCACAGGATTTTCTACCCTTTAACGAAAAAAAGAAAGAAAAGAGATAGTCAAGTGCCATTTCCTTTAGTCCTACTAGTATCACTAGTATTCTTTTAGTCTTTCCTCTGTCTTCCATGTTTTCACTAGATTGATGCACGCTGGGCTCGGAACACTTATGCTAAAAGTACTACAGACCTGTAGTCTTGTCCTTCGTTAGTACTACACTTACGTACAATTTCTTCTGACTAAATGAGATTATGTGCCCACTGACGCTCACCTGTTATCACCTGTTAGTAGTAAAATCTTATTAATGATTGCTATCATTAAATTGAAATCGCCGGATTAAGAAGATTAATTAATTCGATATACACCATTAATTGAACAACCTTGTAGAGAATAGGTTAGTTTTCCATTTGAAATAAGGAAAGTACCTTGGTACTAGAAAACTGCACCGGAGAGAGACATCTCTACCTCTAATTGCAATCCACAACGAAGCGGTCAGTGCTACTACAACAGACTGGATTCAAGAAAATTAAGTGTATGAAAAAAACAATAAAGATTTCAATATTCTTAAACGGCGAAATCATCATATAATTTATATTTCTGGCAAATTAGAACGCTTTATGTCCGAGCCATGATATAATTTTGATAACGTTTAATTATTTCTATCGCCTATGAACTTGCCAGGCAATATATCATTTAGATTCTCTTAATTCGTGAATCATCAACCTCGCCTGAGCACCAGTACGATGATCAACATTTATTACAACGTAATATATTGCGCCATAATTTGTTTACAAAAATTAAATTTCAGGCATCAAAAACTGATACTGCGACCGATGTTCACAGTGTTTTACCATCCTGAGCTCATCGGACCCAAATTCTGCAGTGGCCACTTGATTGCAATAAATATAATGTTCAGTTGGATCGTCAGTAATATTAAGTCAACACATCTCCTGTGAAGAGGTTCAACAATCTGATTCAAAATAATAATGTCGTCATTAATGGAATGGCGAAACTTGTGCGTGTGGGTTAATTTTCAATTTGTACTAACAATTGATAGGAATAAACTCCAGTGTAGAAGTGTCACCTTAAAACTCCCAGCGTTCATTATCTTCCTCAAAGTTCACACCCTAAACTTGAAGTAGTGAGGTATTGCACTTATCACTATGCTACGGACATCATGTTCGGGAATCAAAGGATATAGTCTTGGAGCACAAATACTTTATTGTACTTGCGAATAAGAAAAAGGAAAAATCATATCGACGATGGAAAGTAGAGGAGGTTCAGATTCAGATAGTGTGGATGACAGAACTAATACGAGAAATTCTCGTGCACACATAACTAGAACTACAGTCACATCACAGCTACGTAAAGCTCACAAAACATGTCGTACGGAATTCCAAATAAAGCTAAGGGCTGATAGGCGAAATGAAACAGAATGAGTTGACGTTCTCTGCTAGGATCATTTATCATTCGGAAGATGATCCCTGGAGTGTCGTATGATCTAGGGTCATAACTTATGGCTTGTTTCCCTGAAAACTTTCTGAGAATATTGACACAACTTTTGCTCTCTTGCCTTATGACATTAACGGACGCTGCTCTAGCGAATAACACTTCCTACTCTATCAACCCAAGTTTCCAATCATGACTTTCTCCTTCATCTCCTCTTGGACGATTCCAACTCAAAATGTTAGTAGTTACTTATCTCATTTTCCATTCCAAGGAAAATAGGAAATGTATAGGAATAAATATGGTTATATTTTGGAAAACACCTGGAGTTCATATGTATAATTCAATCTGAATTTCTAAATAGATTGTGATACATTGTATAACCTCTGTAATAAGATCACCATTGGGAGAACAGTAAGTAGTGCCATTTTGGAAGTGGGGAGACATGCACAGCAAGTGCTAAATCCCTATCTCAAAATTAATTTCAACGTCTGACAGGACAGGTGGTCTTAATAACGAGGGGACCCTTCATGGAGGTAAATGGCGTAGATGTTTTCCGTATAATGTATTGTCGATATAATCGTCTGAAGATAAGTATGGTACCAACATGTCATAAAACCTACAGAAATTTGATAGTACCTGGGAGTACGTCGACTGATTGTGTGATTTTCTAGGCATCATACTAATTCGCAAAGGATAAATTATAGAAGACCAGCCACTACTGGTAACACCATGATAGTTATTTGTAACAGTTTATTCTGAAAAGACTGGCCAAATAAATAAGCATTTTTCTATTTATCTATCTATCTGTCTAACACACTAGGTTTTAAAATGTTTTCGACCCTTGCTTTATCTCTAATATTGACATTTCGATCCCTCTGTACAAGATGAAGTACATGCACAGTCCTTGCTTTAAAGAGGTTACGCCTCCACTAGATCGGTTTCTGTTACTTTCTACGGGATAATGGAAA
Source organism: Protaphorura glebata (assembly GCA_034694305.1). Lineage (NCBI taxonomy): Eukaryota > Metazoa > Arthropoda > Collembola > Poduromorpha > Onychiuridae > Protaphorura > Protaphorura glebata. The sequence goes on along the minus strand of JAQFYE010002274.1, from coordinate 8,034 downwards.
GTAGCCCATTTTCTTCGATGATTAGCGGAGATCAACAAATGCTGTCATGATGATTTGTTTAAATTAATCCTTATTCAAATACTCTGGTGGCATCACTTCCAGGTAGGTCTTCGCGTACATTTATTACCATAACAAGCGGTGCTTAAAAATGTCAAGCGAATTGTCTATTACGTCTATTGTCCTGGAATCTTGGAATGGAATTTAGGCAACCACTAAGGACAGTGAAAGTAAGAGGAAAAAGTCAAGAATAAAATTCCGTCATTTGCTCTAGTCGACTCAGTCGTGCAGAAGATTGACGTGAAGCAAAATTTATGCTTTCCCTGGATGGATGAATCGGTAAGGCAGTGTTCCATCCATTTATCATCAACCCCAAAGGACTAACCTTTAGAGTCACTCCGCAGAATGAGTCAAACTTTTGTTTGTCATGGATTTGCTTTCAGACTATTTAGACTAAAATACTTGCAATTTTCTTCTATTCCTTTTTTACTCTTTGAGCAATTTATTCTTACTCGAAACTTCTCCAGGGACCCAATTTCCATGAATATATAGTTCCATATTTGAATTGGTTCGATTATTACTTAAATTATCAGACTAGGAAATAGTTCTCGGAGGTATCTAATTTCTACTAACTCTGAATCGAATCGCATAGAATAAGAAGATCTGAAAAATGGAGACCGAGTTCAATCGTAAATTAAAGGTAAAAAAAAATGCGTGACATTCTGATTGAAAATTGTGACTGAAAAGAGTGAAACCAGGTCTTTGGCACATTCGACTCGCGATACAAGTTCCGATCTTAAAAAAGCAGAAGGCTAAGATGAAATTATTTATTTTACTTTACTAATAATTCCTAAAAAGAGATGAAAAATGTAATATGATGAAGATTGAAATTTTTACGAAAAGTAATTCCATAATTCTTTTATTGAATAGTATCAGATTTATTTCGAAAAAGATTTTTTTTTGTGCAAACTCTCGTAATAAAATGCCAGCGAAACGTTATAGGTCGTCAACAGTCTACATTCTACGTAAGTTAGCACCACCCGCTTGGCCGCTTCAGGGCCAACTGTTTAAGTTAGGATGGGACCCCTTGAGCAAGAACCATCTACCTACTAACCTGACGGTACGGAAGAATGGAATGAAATCTGTTGAAATTGACCTCACGGTCAGGTACATAGTGTGGAACTTGAACAGTTTTTGTGTTTGACACCACAACCACAGCTCGAGATGTCGGGGAATCGGAAACCAGAACTTGATGTTGAGAAGACTTACTAGTTACTACGAACCAACAAACGTTGACCTCAAGGAAAAATACCATTTGGAAACTGTAGAAGTGATTGAGTTTAAGACTGACCGGTGCGGTGCTAGGGGCACTATTCCCAATTTCTTCGAACAATTTAGACTGCTTCTCAAAAAATTAGAATGTTACACAGAACGCTTCTTCAATATTCTGAACAATTCATGTATTTCTTGAAGTTTGCAAAAGTAAGAAAGTGTGATTCATTTAGATTTTGCTGGTCACATGCGTATACATAGTTTTTGACATTTCAAGGTGGACTTATTTATACGGACGGAGTAAGAATGTCAGTCAAATCGGATAGTCTAATTTTTACACTTAATCACCGCTGATCCGTGGTCTGGTAAAATAATGTTATAACTGACTCCTGAGAAAGTTTGGATTGAATTGGATTTATATTTATATCAATAAACTCCATAGCTCACGCAATCCAATGCAATCAATCAATGTATCACATGTTGAGCGAGCTGTACACAATAAATTTCAATCCATCCCGGGCAAACGAAAAATGGTTTTATTCTTCCCTTTTCTCAACATTTAGTGCACATTTTACAAAAATAAAACAACTCTTTTACTTTTCGAACACACGAACAGCATAATATGGATAAAATAGACCAACAAAATCAGGCAACAAAAACATCTGAAGTCGACGAAAGTAAGGATACTTTACTTACTCCATTGAGCGTAAACCTCAATTCGCTTTCCGAATAAAATAGTAAGGTCAAACCTCACTTAATTTATAGGGTCGCTCTTTTGAGACAACTGCTTTTAAATAATATCTTGAGGCTCGAACTTCGTCCGATTTAGTTTGGGGTCAAAATGTTTAGAGCTCAGTATATCGATTTCTTTTGTGTCAACTGCCTTGAACAATATCGTGAGACTCGAGCTTCGACCGATTCATTTTGGGGTCTAAAAGCTTAGAACTCGTTATATGGATACATCTCAATTTCTTTTGGCTGTCATTGCACCGTAATCACTCCCAGATAAATTTCGACATGCTACAGCAAACTCGCCAATTGTGTCTTGAACCGATCTCTTGTTCACGCGTTCCCTGTAGACAATATACAGTTTTAAAAATTATTTAGATTATTTTACAAAAATATTTAATTGCTTACTTTGTAATTTTGAGGAAGAACATGTTCTTCGCATCAGGCGTGCAATAAACCGATGGAAATCCAACAGGAGCCAGAGCTTGCTGTAACCATCTACGCCATTCGGCCGTGAAGGTACGATTCAATGCGAGAAAAATGTCAGCAAAATTGTGAACAGAAGACCTCGGAACCGTGTAACCTGATGAATAAAATGTACTAAAAATTATTTCTTTACGTCATAACAGAATTTCTTTCCTCGGAAATTTACTTACCAATCGAGACTAACACAGTCTGTACCAAGGGAATCCCATGCATCTTGTAATACTCAACCAAAGGCGGTTCCAAAACAGCAGCCCTTTCCATAGTCATATGTACAAAGTATATCGCAGCTTTGAGAAGTTGAGCCTCAGTGTACCCAAGTGCTTCAATCGCTAAAATGAAATAAAACAAATCAGAAAATAGCTCCTTTTAAACAAAAATGAGATAAACCCTTACCAATGGTTAACATTGAATTCAACTCAATCCCAGCTGCATTGACTAGTGCAACATTAGTTTTTAATAATTGACCCACGAATAAGAAATACGATTCAGCAAAGTCCAAATGATCACGGGAATTCTTGAGAATTTCTGCACAAGAGGTGTGCATGGTTTGAATAAATTGGCACTGCATTTGAAAATTTTCTTGGCCAAGCATCAGAATGACCTAGAGAAAGAAAAGATACGTACATTATATTTTATTAAAAAAAATTAACGTCCACATGTGCTGAATCACAGACGATACAGATGCAATCCTATATATGGAATTAGTTGGTCATCGCAATTCTAACATAATGATATCACTCCAACGCACCACATTCCAAGCGATTCCATTTATCAAATCTGAATAGCAAACCTCACTACCGTTATTTTTCGCCACCTTTTCAAACTACTATCTTTCGTGTAATCCCAATATTTGCTGAGAAAATCATTGAATAATTAAATGTAGTAAACTAAACTCCGGGGACGGCGAATCAGGATTGAACTCCGTCAGCAAAGAATAATATTATGGACCATTGAACTTCTAGCATCCCGCCGTACTGTAGCGCTAACACTAAATACTTATTTAGTCCTTTAGAATTTGTTTCTATTTAGACTGATCCAGCAAACTTTGTGTACTCGTTTACTACTAAAACTCACCTGTTTAGCTAGTAAAGTAGCGGAAACGTGAGGGCAGAGCCGAAAAGAAATTAGAACGAGTTGAATGGCATACTGGATCACAGTCGAACTAGCCGTATGAATGGTTGAGATTGTATGCTTAAGAATAGAAAACAAAGTTTCCATAACATCCTCATCTTTTGCCCATTTCTCAGCAACAGGTACAAGGACCGGAAGAATTTGTTCAACGACAGGAATGAGAGGTTGATTTGACTGATCTCTCGAAATCCTTTCAGCAGTTACCGGGGTTTGACTAGAATTGTTATTACTTCCCATTGGAGAATCCTCATCTGAGCTTTCCTCGTCATCACCACGTCCAGTCTGATCCAAAGATGAGCATAAGGTGCTCATCACACTCAAGATATTAACCAGCTGAGACTTCAGTTCGGGTTTCGGCTAAAATGAATACATTTGTAATATTAATATGATTCCAATTCAAGTCCAAGTCAAGTTAAATGAACTTTTATGATTACATTTTACATCGAGTGTAAAATAAAGTTGCGTTGCGATATCAGTGTTACATTTTCTCCACACATAACATTTGAATGAAAAAGTTAGACTTACAAACTCCTCAGCAATAGTGTGGAGATGCTGAAGACTTGGTGCAAATATTTCATTTACAGCTACTATTATTTGTTCGCGTGGAAGGTACGGCAGGAACTTTCCAGTACAGTAAACCAGTCTTGTGCTGTCGTTGTGGGACAGCGTACCACTGTCAAATGCTCTCTGAAATGGATTATAATATTGTTACAGAAAAACTAAACTCGACTACCCAACAACACGTCCGTGAAAACTAACTGACAAGATAAAAACTGGACTAAGACTTTTAATTTTACCTTGCACGTTGATAAAATGTGTGGAGTAAATTCGGACAACGGTCTTGTGCAGTCTCGACTCAGTGCTTTCAATGCTAATGCTGCGGAAGAAACTGTTTCTACTTCAAAAAGACCATCCAGAATGAAGGCGATTATGCTTTTTACAACCGAGTCAAACGAACTCAACATTCCACTGCAGGTACCTTGAATTAATATGTACAAATCAATTTTAAATTAAACGAAAACATGAAATCTAATGGTATCCTGGAGCATAGACAACTTACTTATACATTCCACAGCAGTCTGAAATACTTTAGGTACCCTTCTCTCTTGATTCAATTTTAAGATACGATAAATAATTCCAAAAACTTTAGTCATTGGCCCAACCACTAATGGATCTCTCTCATCCGAAATGTTTTCAGTCACTGCTCGTATTCCCATCAGCAGACTCTCAAGTTTTGCCCAATGTATTGGAATTTGCTCTGGATTCTAACAACCAAAAACTTATAAATATTAAATACTAAACTCCCTACAGTTTCAGTTAGTTTAATTAAATCCTATTTAAGAATGAAAATTCTCAGGTCCAAAAATTGAAAATCAAAATGGGATTATAAAATATATCTCACTGCTTCCAAGAGCTGCATTTCGGTGTCAGCTATGTCAACAAGCTCATTCAGCATGGTCCATCCTCGAAGCTCGAAACAATACGTGAGACAATCACAGACGTCCTGACGATAAATACGGAATTGCTCTTGGTCCTCACTATTCCATTCACAGTCAATAGTTGGATACTGGGCTTTCCTAATCAACGATTCCGCTAAGGACTTGTATACCCATTCAAAAACTTGCATGAGGCGAGCATATTTCAACCCCTGCGACTGCATCGATTGAATTTCCTCCTGGAAAGAATAAATTAGTACAAATTAAAATACTACTTATAAATTTCAATTAGTGATTATCAGAAGTTATTAATGTACTAAATCGGAGGAATGTGTATTTGGCAATAGTACTTATAGTACCAATAATATACACAATCTAAATTATAACTTACCACAAACGAATACCAAACTGAGATGGTCAAACTGCTGACTACTTCGTCAATGGGATATGAACCGGGAGTTCCAGTGCAACGAAGAAGGATATCAATTAGGCTCAATGCGTTGGTGCGATTCTTTACATTGTCTCGATTATAAACTGATTCCTCATCGCAAATGTCAATGACTAGCTTCGAGTGACAATCCGCAAGAGCAACATAGACTCCATAAAATGAGCTGGCCAATTCCTGTAATTTGTTTGTTCGATATGCATTTAACGTATTCCGACCTTTTAACTTTTATGTTCCGAACAAAAGGTACATGAAAACTAAACTCAAAGAATTAAAAAGTCAGTTAAACCATACCATGTCCTGCCGCTGCAAAATAATGTCCATACTGCTCTGAAGAGTCAGAATTCTTTCTAGAATGGAAAGAATCAGAGTTGGATGAGAATGAGTTGTAGGATCAGCAATGAGTCCACTTAAAATCTCTAGCGTCAATTCGCAAAGCAGGTCTTGTTCTTGTGGTACCCCATTCGCACAAAGCGTCACCAAAGTGTCAATCAATTCATTGATGCCAGCCCATTCGCAAACACAAAACAACTTCAACCAAGAATTCATTGCTTTAAGAGCTTCCAGTAAAATGTCCAGATTTTGCTGATTCTTCACGACATTGAAGAGCCACACGAACACTGATATTTGAAACAATTGGACATTACAATATTTGGAAAATATCTTTACATGAAATATGAAGCGTAAGTAACAGTTGACACTCACTCGTTTCACCCTTGCTTTGAAGCTCTCGATAAGCTTGACTCTTTCGTGTTGAGTGCTGCCATTGTGACTGCGCCTAATACAGAATCACAGAAGGTTGTGATCAGAAAGTATAAGAATTAACTCACTATAAAAAATTAGAGTTAATTGTATTACAGTATTAAAAGGAAACACGTATTCATGCGAAATAGTAAGACAAGGATTAAGTTTCTACTCACTTGCTCCGGAACAAAGGCAAATATCTGAACAAGCAACTTCAAAACATCTTGCTCTGGCACTCCAGGAAAATTCTGAGGTTGAAAAAGTGATCCCACCTCTTCCAAAGGATTTGCCCAGATGGGGCCAATTGAGTTAGCAATGAATGCACCAAGCTAGGAATAAAAATAATTACGTATATTGGAAATTATCCAGAAATTCAGTTGCAATTAGTGTATTCAGAAAAAGTAAAATTAATTTTCTAACATGAATTGGAATTTTTAAAAACATAACTCACAGTCAACTCAAGTCTGGTCAAGACAAGGACAGGTCCCGAAATGTAACGAGCAACCGCTGATAAGAGATTCTCTTTGAGAGTTTGGCATTCAGAAGCTGGAACTTCATTAAGACAACGGGATACTTTGTAGTGGAGGATGTTTGCAGCCACAAATTGAACTTGGAGTGATTTCTCTGGTAAGAGTAGTGGCCAAACTACTTGCCAAGCTTCTCGAGATGATTGACAATTCTTGAGCCATTCATGACAGTCCCGATTTACCTTCCCTTGGTGACGGTAAAATTCTAAGACTGCAGCCTCCACATTTTCCGCTGTGAACTCCATCCCATTCGCTCTTTTGGGGTCAACCCTAGTACCCCAGTCGTTAGCTGCGAAAATTAAATAAAACTTATTATACCGTGCGGAGTACGGACTATACGAAAGTATGACTCTTTTTAATTTTTTTATAAAAATCCTTTCGTAAATCGGGTGGATCATGATAATAATTTTTGGAGAATCTAAGGAGACAGGAAACTTTTGCCTGGTATTGAAAAGGTCAAGAATCCACCCATGCGTTGAATTTGAGACTCAAAATAATATTTTAAAAACCAGGCCCGACCAACCAAGAATATTCTGTTTGTAGTTTGTTTAGTTTGTAGTACTTATAGCTTTTATAATCTAGAGGTTTTGAAAATTTTTACTAAAATACTACTAAGATACTTCTTGGAACGATTTTACAGACTAAAATTATGAAGGTCAAATTCTACAACAAAATATTACTTACTTAAACTGACGGCAGCGTAAAGATTAACATAATTAATAACATTCCAGTTCCAGATCTTTCCGGGTGTGTCGGGACTTTGGAAGACCTTATCAGTGCTTCGGAGTGTCAGTCTTTCTTTTTTATCAATTAAAATTTACTGTCTTTAATAATTGTCACTAATTGGTCACGAACAGTTTTCTCGAATTCAGTCAGTCAAAAAAATAGAATTTCTGTAAAATTGAGGAACTTCTAAATATTCCTGAATGAAAATTAAATTGATCAATTAGACTTTTGACTTTTGCGTAAATTAGAGTTTGGCGCGGTTGGATAAAAGTGGCGTAATCTCCTTGTATCCAAGTCCACATAGTTTGAGAACTCCGAGATGAAACTTACAGCAGATGTCGCATCAGAAAATTGGCTTTTGTCCGTACAGAGCGATTCAAAACTATTCGTCCACTTTAGAAGGATTTCAAGAAATTGTCTAAATGCATGTGAGTGATCTAGAGTCCACTGCATTGGCTAACAAGCCGCGAGAATTTGAACATGGCAGTCGCACCAAACGTGAGCTCCCGTAGCTCAGTCATTTTTCAGTGCAAAAGTACTG
>JAQFYE010002273.1:0-18702 GCA_034694305.1 Protaphorura glebata | reverse complement strand
ATTGTCTGACGCCAGATTGATTGAGTAGGTGACCTTACTCATCGTATTTCAACAGTTTTCGGTGAAAATTGTGTGACCTTTAGTTTTCCTGATTTAGTCAGGTGGTCCTTCCGCAGTAGACATTTCGAGCAGTATTCTGGGCAGTCGAAGGCCGGTTTTGTTAGACGGAAAACTGACAGTGCAGTTTGGCTTCCCTGGGTTTCCCGTGGTTCATTTGAAGTCCTCCCGAGTAAATTAAATTGGGGGAAAAATGGGAAAGTGTATTGGTGGACTCACTCACTAAGAATGCCTACAGTTGCAAAATAAGTTGTCAAATGATTCTTTCCCCGCAATTTCCGCTCTGCCTTATATTTCCCCGTATCATAGGGACGTAGCATAGGACTTCTTTCCAAGAATCGATTATTCTATAAAATTTCTTTACCCCGCTTTTACTTTGGTGGGAAAGTAAGTTTTTGCATTAGTCATGCCATAACTTGGTGAACGAATAGAATGAATGTTATAATACTAGAAACTAAGGAAATAGAAGCAAGCAAGCAAGCCTTGTATTTCTACGTCCATCCAACTTCCTAAAATACATACGACTACGATGTCTTTACTCGTGAAAATGAAATGGGGGTTCATAGGGACGACGACAACGACGTAAGTCCAAAACTTTTTTCCTATCCTATCCTCATACAGTTAAATGGGAACCATTTAAGACGAAAAAAGGGAATGGAATTGGCGAAGTGGAGAAAAAATGTGAAAACCGGGGCCCGCAACTTGCAAGAAAGCATTTTCTCATTTTACGAGTCTTCGTCAACAAATAGTGACGAGTGGCTAGGACTGACGACAACGACAACGTTGGCCTGGCCTTATTCGTCTTTTTAAGATGACTACGATTCTGCCAATGCGGACTGTATTGTCACTCTCATCCCGAAAACTCTTTGACATTTCTTGAGACGGCGCCCCTTCAATGTGCGGATTTTTTTCTCCCAGTCTTTACTTACTTACGAAGAGTACTAAAGATTTCGGAACGTCTTAAGCCATTTCTATTCAGCTTGTCCATGTACAGGGAGAACTAGACTAAACGCTTCGCACATTCAATGGACCTACTTCCGAAACTTGAAGTCCAAGTTTTATTCTATAGCAATAAAGTTCTAGCCTCTTTTTACAATTCGATTAATGATCAGACAAGGTCGTTTAATGGGTGATCATTATTTCTTAATTTTTCTCCATATCAGAGATACAGTTGTCGTTGCACTGATTTTTTATTTCAACGCAGCCCAATCGCCAATTTCATCTGACATTAAACTTTTCAGCCTCTTTTGTAAGTGAAAGGGAAAGTATCCTCAAGTAGAAATAATACACGCCGGAATTTCTCAATTGCGTCGAAGGGAGAAAATAGTGCGTCCCGAGTTCTACATAGAGCTCTATCTTCCTTGAATTTTTATACGATTATTTACATGGTATATTCCTCAAAATTGAAGATTCCAAACTGAAGGATAAATTAGTGCCGAATCATCTTGCGAGACAATATGAAAAAGGTGCACTCCTATCTACGATCGTCCAACCTCAACCGTTTGTCATAACTACGTAAATGCGTGATCTTAATTTCAGTGGTATGGTATGACTGCTCAGGAAGCCATCCGTCTATGTATATATGGTGGTACAGGAAATGGTGAGGGTTTGATCCCTGATCCAGACATATTGTAATGATTGCTTTGAAGAAGTTATTCAGATTTTTCTCCACCCATGCAATGCCAACTGAAGAATATCCCATTCCATACATTGACATTGAATTGACATGATGGTGTCTGACACTATCTTAAAGGTGAATGTCAATTGATTTGGGTATTTCTAATGCTTTGGAAAATATCTAAAGAATATCTAATATCAAAGAGATTTCCAAAGTGCGAACGTTACGTCTTGTCCACCCCGTACAATGGGTGAGAAGTTACCAACAATACAATCACATTCCTCGGAATAGACGACAGTTTACCCAGTTTTGTAAATATCTCAGTGGAGTTGGAGTATAGTGAGAAAGACAAGTCCTGTAACCGCAAAGCTCGACAAAATACTAGTGCGGAGCAAATAACAAACAAACCGGAGCAGAGTGTAAATAAAAAGTGAGCAATACAACTTTACGGCAGTTCACATTACATTACTAGTCTTACTTTCCCTAGTCCATAAAGCGTACAAAACGAAACGATGAATTAAAGTTGCTAAATGTAATTCCCTTGCTCTGGAACTGCCAAAGTGTAGAGAACTCGCCCATGTCGTATGTAGTTCATGAAATTAACACGAGTTAGAAAAAAGGAACTAAAAAAAGTTTATTTCCTTGAGCAATTAAAAGATCAAGGAAAGTTTTATTACCCCGTTCCGTTAGTTCGTGCTAGGTCGTTAGTTCATTTGGAAGGCTAAAGCCGCAGTAAATTGGGGAGGAGGCGAGAAATGTCACTTTAAATAAAAACACATTAAAGTCGGACACCATGTCCCTGCTGCGGGCATTTCGCAAATGATGTTTTGCAGATAGTCCTTAGAATTGTTGGAGTTCCAGTTTAAGATGCATTTAAATTATACAAACTTTCCACTCATATAATTTTGCGTTGTGAGAATAATTTTGGAAGTAAAAACTCGAGAGACCCATTCATTTTTAGTTTACCAAGTGCCGTCCTCAAGGCTAAATCACTGCGCAATTTTAATCCGTCTCTTTATGCCAATGATGACAAAACAATCGACGCCTTTACGCTTGGATTCATACTACGAACTTATCCCGGGCGAACATTTTCTAGACACATTTGGGATTTAGTCGAGTGAAGCATAGATTTAGGATATACACAAATCCCGGCCGTCTAAGCCAGGTGGTCCGTGGGACAGGTTGGGCAATATTGTTCAAGTATCACTTAATCTAAATTGTATTTCGATGCAGATATTTCTGCGGATTGTCACTAACTAAAACTTTAGCATAATAAATTCAGCCTACAGGTCTTAAAAATAGTATCTAACTATTAGTCAGCCGTTTGTGATGTATCTTTATGATTCTCGGTCCCGCTATGCATCATAAAAATACATATTCGTACATACATACAAGGGAATTGGAAACTGAATAACCACTGCAATATTATAGTGATATATGATGTGACGTGGACGTTGCCAGCAGAGACGACTGAGATTCACTGCATCTCATCGTCAGTTTTGTAATCTTCCTTCTGTATTCCTCGACAGAAGAAAAGGAAATAGGAAAATAGGACTCCACATACAAGACCCCATTATAGTATGTATTGAAGAAAATGACTTCAGTTGGTTGTGGTCTAAGCCTTGTGAAAGTGTTTGAAATAGTTCTTTGGGAGTGAAAGTCAGACCTAAGAGCCTCCTTGATAGATGTTCTTCCCCCTCTCAGAATACATTTATGACTTTGTGTTCTTCTACGCCCAACCGCAACTATTTTCACAGCTCTATTTTGTGTTCGCATCATATGTATATGTTTGTATGTTTCTATAGTATATGTTCAATGTAATCATATGGTACAACGGGTCACAAAAGTCTGCTACTCACTGAACCGGGGAAGAATAAATTCTGTTTCGAGTAATTTTTTGACTTTTCCTATTCTGGAAAATATATGCATTTTTTGTTGAAAGTGAGCACGCAGTCGAGGTCCTGGATTACAAATAAGAACATAAAACAATTTCTTCGGCTGTTATGAAAAATTAACTCGTAACGTGTCCTGGATTTAGAGGAAAATCTGTACTTTCGGGTAGGTGGACTCCCGGAGAGTTTTGTGAATTGTTGAATTATTGTGCTCGTTCAGGTGAAATCTATCTGACGTTACAAATCGAATGAATAATTTAAAGGTCTCTGAACCAAAGAAATACTTTTATCCTTTTGTTCATATTTCAATTTTCGGGACGAAGATAAACATTTTTGTAGATTATTTAAAGGGCTTTACGGACTTCTCAATGCTGTGTTTCGTTTCAAGTGCCGACTATTTATTTAGCAAATCCCCAAGTTTTCTGACCGTCTAGTTACCCTATTTTCTAAACTTATATTTCACATGGAACGGATTTTTAATCGAATTCGTTAAGAATTGACTATTGGGTACTACAGTTAGTCACGCACGAAATATGACGGTATGTGCGTGGCAGTTTCCCCTACTCTTGTTCCCATAATTATCTTAGACACTCTAATTCCTGTGTGGAATCACTATAACTGGAGATTCCGTAGTTTGACTGCAATATGCATTCTTCCCACCTGCAATTATCGTAACTAGTATGTTAACGATGTACCATTTGTCTCGTTTTAATCGATTATTCTAGCTAGAATTATTTTTAGCCACTCTGACTTCACTATTGGCATTTGTTTTGTTGGGAACACTGGAACACTAGTTTAGGACTCATTCGTACTATTACAATTCCAAGACCCGAGGAATTATCCTAACTCATTAGTCGGAAGGAAACATCAGGGAAGAAAATGAAATTATAATGATGTTGTTTGAATAGTCCTACTAAAATATTCACATTTTTTTTAGATACTCGATGATTCAAGACGATTGGATAATGCGCTAGCAATTCCGATACAAGAAATTGATTGTCTTAAATCAAAACAGAATATCGTGTAGCTTTAAAACCGGACTCATTCTCGAAAATTTCATGTCTCAAAACCTCCTAGCTGTGTTTCTTGGACTAAACTCAGAAACTCAAACACCTGCCACAATTTTTATGTTAGTTGTTGATTACGGTTAACAAGATATAGCATTCGACTACAAGATTCAGATTGATCTGAGATGTCTGTTCTTAGACAGTTAAAATAACCAGAGTAGAGATATTACCGTTTGACACCTTAGGCTACGGCGCGTGAATCCACTTGTCAATTCTTTATTACCAGGAATACTCCAAAGTTTTGGTCTTTGAATGGAACATTTAATAATTCAGCCAAGTTCATTTTACTTGAAATGTCAATGTTTTCGGGTTTCGAACTTTAAATAGGTAAGAAAAATCACAGAGAGGACTTTTGATTCCATTTTCGTAAGCAAACTTTCCACAACAACGTCTATTGTTACTAATTTTATAACACGTTACATTTTGGAAAAACTTATTAATTTTAAACTCGAAAATTTTCATTCAGCCTGAGAAATGTACGGAAGTAGCAAAAATGCCCGTGCTTAATCCTTGTTGTGGATGTTTGACTTTGCGTACGGCGATTCTGATTGTAGGAATTCTTGAAATTGTAAGTTTGTTGGAAATAAATAAATGGAACACCTCGATGATCTTCAAATTCTAACTATCCAATCGTAGAATATGTTCCCTTTTCTCATTCGCTATGCTGTGGACTGGATCTCTTTACTTTATATAGTTTGGTTAATTCACTTTTCCTTGTCCAGTTGAATTTTTTTTTCAGATTAGGCTACCTTCCGCAATCCAAACGAAAATCTAGTACCCATTCTCTTTTAAAATATTCGGGGGTTCACCAGGTTTTTCGGATAATGTCAATTGTTGAGATTGGATATTTTTGTTCGCAATCACTAATGTCATTATTGATTTCTACGAACAGATTATTTCATGTATCATACTCGTCGTCTACCTTTCCCTGTTTGGTGCAGCATCCAGTCAATCGAACGTATTCTTCACAATCACAGGTTAAAATATTTTTATTTTGCAGTAGAAAAATAAACAATAATTGTTTATTTTTCAATACCAATTATTGGTATTGAATTTTAAACGAAACAGAAAGATCCAGGTAATTTTTATCCCTAAGTCATGGTCGATAACTGCAGTATGTTACAAAATAATACAGGTGTTATGCGGGAAGAAATTGAAGGAGTCGTCCTATTTTTCATCCTAATCTCGATTTATGAAATTATAGTCGCATCCGTTTTAATAACGGCGGGACTCAAGGTGAAAACCTCAAACACTTAGAACCAAGTTATCACGAAATATTACACTTTCTTCTTCTTTCAGAGAAAATTGATCCTCTGCATTACCGGACTGGTCCTCACCATAATTTCTACCCTGGCCTACATTATATACATCGCTCAAGCGATTGTGAATCTGAACTATATATTTATACTCTACCTTATTATTACAATCATTATTCGATCTTATGTGATGTGGGTCATATATGCATTCATAGGAGAACTGACGGCGGTCAGAGAACCCGCCTAATAATTAACCAGTCGCTTAAAGTCCGACTTTCAATAATAATCTTATTACAGCTCTAACGTTGCTTCAGTTCTGGGCTACTTACACTACGAATTCCACTCCTTACCATACCTGCAAGACTTTTATTTTTTACTGTTCGAATTATAATTCATTCTTCTTGCTAATTAAAATGCTAATGAAGATTAATTAATTTATTCCTCTATCTTATTCGAATAGCTGTACATGTTGGCTCTCAATGAAATAGTGCAGCTTCATAATGACAAAGTCCCTTTGACACGGTTGCATAAAAGTTTGTATGTACGATTCGTCCCAATATTTATGTGAACTGATGATTGATTATTATTTTCCGTACCTTCAAAAGTTTTTATTTTATTTTCCAACAAAATGCGTGAAGAAGAACCGTAAAAACTTGCGGATTGAATGTGACTGGAATTAAATGTTTTCGGAACTTTTACAAAGAAAGAATACTTTGAACAAATGAATAGGTCGCATTGTCAAAGTCGAGAGGAAACAGAGAAAGTTAGTAAAGCCATGCTGGTGGGAACAAACGAAATTGATTCTGGATTCTGTCGCTGTAGTCCGTCGTCCTACGTACCTTCATTTAATTTGCTTTTCCAATCTCTTCGATCTTTTAGACCTGCGTTTGTTCGTCCCATGATTCTTCGGGTTCACATTACCGTACCGACTGACAGGGGAGTCTTTCATAGTGTCATTGTCGTCCAACCTTACATAGGCTGTGGGAGCTTTTCGATCATGCTACTGTCGTAATAGTAAATATCATCAGGGCAGTCCTGTTTTTTTCATACCTTTGCGGATTCTATCTGAGCAAAAATTTTGGAAAAGACAATCTTATTCTACTCAATTATATTTACTTGAAGAAAAGGTCAAACACCCGGGTATTTGTCATTAGAGAATAGGGTTCTGATTGGCACAGAAAAGAGGTAAGACATCATGTGGATATAGTACAGTGTCACATACATGTATGTCCGTGGTGTCAAGCTCCTAACAGCGAATTGGCTAAGATTGTCAGTGCCGTCATAATTTTCTACGCCCCTTCGAGAATATCGTAAATGAGTTCGGCTGGCAGTGAATACCAGAAATTACAGATTGAAATCAAATAGAGGGATTTGCAGATAGGACGTTATTCCATGCAGGCACTCAACTGTTCTGTAAAGCTGTGACACCTAGGGAATCCCCCGTGTGAGTACCAATATAGACTGCGGATTCTGGAAGCTAATGACAACAAATCATTCTGAGATGAGATGGAAAAAAGAGCATGGTAAGCACAAGCACATTCGGAATGACAGTGAGAGTGCATGGGGTCCATAGCATTATTGGAGAAAGGATGAAATGGCCTTGCCATGTCTCCACGTGCGGTGAAAAAATAAATCCTTCCAACTTTCTAATTAGAGAATTACGGTACGGTGGTTCGGATGGTTGGAATGGAATATCCTACCGTGGGAAATCAGTAACTCGGCAGCGGTGGTACGGCACCCGGTAAATACAGCATCAAAATAGTCCAGAGTTTGTTTAACTTATTAGTCAGCTTTTCTGGATTAGTAACGAAAACCACAACCACAGAACCGCTGGTGCCCTGCTGTATATTTTGGTGAATATTCGGCTGGACATTTACTCGTTAGTTACTACAGTGGTCAACAGAATCAACATTAGTACAGAGTACACACTTATTCCCACGTGTAGGTTAAATATGACGGTAATTAAAAGGGGAATTGTGGGTAATTTCTTCAATTGTGAGATCTCTCGATTATCTTCTGGCATATCTATGGTGATCCATTTTTTAATGCATTTTGCCAGTAATTTATATATGTAAGGTTTGCGGCTGCAATATCTTTAAGATTTTTTGCATTTCTATTAGTAAAGGTCAAAAGTTAAGTATTTCAATGAAAATTGTTCACTTTTGTGATTCGTCTAGATTTGATAATTTATGTGAAAAATCTTGTGTTCATTTAATTTGATTGCTTGTTAGCGCCTGACTGGGTGCTTGTTGCCAGTTTTAAGGAATTTTGATTAAATATTTTGGTTTTTTTAATTCTGTTAAACTATCGAAGGCATTTTCCTTTCGTAGCCAATACCCAAGTGCAATGAAATCAAATCAAATCCAACAGTTGTATCATAGGAATATAGGAAAAAGGTCCGGATTGTTTGGTTATTTTTGGTGTAGTTACAAGAATTATGTTACAGTCAGGTTGGGATTTCAAATTAATGTGAACAATTGTATTAGCAACGTAAACCGACAATTTATTTTGGTAACTTGAGTCGAACATTTTAACATTTTGTATTTGTTCACAATTAAAAATCCTAACGTGACTATAACATAAATAATTGTACGAACTACGCCAAATATGACCAAACAACACCCCGTCCTTTTCCGTGGTATTTATATCCTAAAATCCACACGTGTGGTTTACGCCAAACAGATTGGAAGGCCATAGTGTTTGTAGTTGAGGGCAGGTGATGTCAAGAATTGCCAATATTTGCGAAGTAATTGAGTGGATAATTAAACTTCAAGCGGCCATTAATGAAGTGAAAAAGAAGCAGTCAAACACTCACATTTTACACGAAATTACTACACATTTCAAACGTAATAACCATTTGAACTCAACTTTAACCATTCCAAAAGAATTTGAGTTGAAAGTGTGCGGAACGACGAAATAAGAGATTTCTCTTGGGAAGTCGAATTGACGACAACGGCGTCGACGACGACGACGAGATTTCAAGTGAAGAAAACACCGTAGTTGTCTAATCATCCGAAGCAGTCCATGAACTTCGCAGGGTGGTTCTATAATAATATCCTCGGAAACATAAAGTTCCATTTAAAAGCGAATCTCTAGTTTAGGCTCTGATGAAATAAAATTGCTTGGATATTTAGTATTTCCTGTCAGTTCTGGATGCATAGTGTAAATTGGATCCACAAGCATTTTAACATATCCGACTGATAAAATCACATATTATCATGTTCAATTTCATAAAACATTCGAATATTTAATTATTTCCTTTTCAAATATATGTCAAATATTTGATATTATGCATAGTAGCAGCAAGAAGTGAGAAGTTCGCAGAAATCATTCGAAATGCAAATCCTGTTTTAATGCCAGGCATAAATACCAGTCTACATGAAAATCTATATCTGGTAAGAATTTATATCTTTTAAAAATTTCATCTCACACGCAACCAAAGAAATCAAAAACTCTTCTCGGAAGAAGTAGACTCGGATACCTGTAGATCCTCTTTGCCCTGTCCCAGTGCCAGCCAGTGTTCAGAGGGTACTAGCAATTACCAGTCAAATAAGAAGGATAACGGAAGCTAGCTCCCGTTTTGAGTGATAGACTAATAGAATCACAGCCGTATCAAGTCTTTTCCCCTAGGAATTGTGAATACATATATAATAGCAAAACGTCAAAATTTCTACATTCCCAGGTATTCTAGGAATTTCATCAGGCCAATCCTCTGAGTAATGTTCCTTGTTTTCAACATTTGTGAAATTCTAGTTAGATACAAGGAAAATCTAACAGAGATGAGACAATTGAATTCCGACTCGGTAATTCGACCTAGAAATATTAGAATCATACCAGAATGATTTTGATGCATTATTCACACACTTACAATTGTTTCCAGAAAATCCTTAAAGAACTGGCTAAGAGTTAAACCCAGAACCAAATTCATCGTCCATGCCTTCGCTATAAACGAGAAATACCTCAAACCGTGCAGAACAATGAGTGACAGCGGAAATTGAAATTGCACAGTTGCCCAGGACGTTGTCTTGTTTTAAGCGCGCATTACCATTTTAGTATTGATGTCCGTCGCCATTTCTTCGTTTGATCAATGTCATAAGTTAAAAAAATATCTACTTGAAGTCCTCTTACGAAACGGTGGATATTCTCAAGTTTTAGGAGTAGGTAAGCGTTGGACGGTCTTTGGGAAAGATTCTCAACAATAGTACAACCTGCTGCGAGGCGAGATTCTCTAGAACCACTACAATCAATTGCATTTACACTTATAATAAATAAATAAAGCAAACTTTATTTGTGACTACCCGAAATCTGGCTTTATGACGCTACTGCCACACTTGGAGCGCCTCGTTAAGTTGAGCTGCCACGGAGTTACTTTGTTTTTGCTTTCTCGTGGGCAAATTCGGAGTTTAGTGGAAAACTTTTCTGAACGATATGAGGGAAAACGCGACATTGGTTGATAATTAAACCTATAAATTTTGAGAGTGAAGGGCGGTTGAAGGGAAATTTAACTTGTTAGTTCTCCATCGTCCTCGTCGTCGCCGTCATAGTCAGAGAGATTGGAGGCAGCATGGCATGAACTGAATACCCGTTTCCGGGTCCCTTCATGCTTTACAGAAAACCCGGTTTTCGGTGGTGTGGTAGGCAGGCATGCACGTTTGAGCTACGTGGATCACGTCCAAGCTTGCATATATGTACGTGCATATCCACTTAAAGATACAAGGAGAGATATTCCCGGCCTTCTCGTTTAGAATTTCGCCTTCTCAAAAACTGAAAAGTCCGTAGTCTAAAGTTTAACCCATGAAAATCACAAATGCAGTCTGCATTGCATTCTACTGCATCCAAAATTGGTCTTATATGTTACAGTCCATTAACCTTCACGTATTTCCGACTTTCAATTTCTCCAACTTATTCGAAAAGCGGCTTAGAATTTTTTATTTGGAACTCGACGTGAAATTTCAATGGATTTCGCTTCAGCAGAATTTTGCCAAATTCCAGGATACATGATTGATATCTCAATGTAATTTCAGGGAAGTTTACACGAATGCAATTTAAACGAATGCAAAAGCTCGTTTCAAATTTCAAATAAACCAAAAATTTTATCTGATATTCAAATAAGTAACCGAGTTGGAATAAAATTGAAAAATCACGAATGCAAATCGGAAATGTGTGTCACATCCTGGGTCGTAAGATTACAGACCCTGGAAGATCAGAAGGACTTCAACATAAATTTTAAGACCACTCTCGAGTGCCGTGACCGTGCGTGTACTGGTGTACACAGACTCAGCTCGAGGAATAGAACCTGCATTTATTAAAAATTCGTTGAGCGCGAGAGCATTTACAAATAAATCATACTCAGCGAATAAATCATTGGCAAATCTGGCTAGGGAACTTGAGTTGAGTTGACTAGACCCTGGAGAAAGTACAAGGAAAAGTTAAGTTCCTGTTGATATTGGCCCAGCGAAAGGAAACGCAGAGGGCAGAGTTTAAGAAATAGAAAGTTAAACCAAAATACGTTAGAATTTGACTTTTCAAATCGAATATACTGAGTCAATATGCAGACACAGTGAGTGCTTACATCTCTTGATAGTAAGCAAGAAGTCATCGTTCGAAAAATTGTCCCCTCTGTTTACTTATATATATTGTCCACTATTCAAGCCTTCGAAATTGTTAGATTTCCGAATATGAAATTCTTGGCGTCCATTTTTTAAATAAAGTTGACCATGTACAGTGATCCTAAGAACTACGTTTAACCTGTTGGTACGAATTCTAACAAGTTTGGCTCAAATGCAAGAGTGTTCCAACGTATGTTTGAATACCTATCCAAAAAGGCATACATACGTTAATTTGAAAATGGTAGCATTAAGTTTGGTGAAAGTTTTTGATTGAGCGCAATTTTAATGAAATGGCTTCCAAAAATTGATGTACTACAACTGATACACTACAATCGTATGTAGTTCCCATAAACCCCAATTTTTGTTCGAAATTATCCGAGAAACCGAAGTTTTCAATAGGCATCCTTGAAGTGGTTATATCCGATTAATCGGATAGTACGGAGTCAGTCTTGTTTTATTGTTTAATGATTCATTGAGTTCTCGATTGTTTAGTTGTGGCGTCTGGAGTTGAAGTAATATGAGTAATTGGCAATTAATATTTTTCTCTTGTGTAAAGTTAGTCTATAGCATTTTGAAAGTAAATGTGTCTGATACAGGATACACATTTTAAAACAATTTTGTGTTAACGGATTTCGCCTGAGATAAATTATTATTTGTAAAAATCAGTAAACAAACAGATCATATTTCCCTTGAAATTCACATTTCCTAGTTCAAAAGTGTCTTCGTTAGGGGTAAAGTCGTAAATTCCAATAATATTACAATGGAAAGTAACCGCCGTAGCATCGTCTTACAATTAGTAAATTTATTCTTGAATATTGCTCAATTCAATCGGTCTCAAATTTTACATTAATAAGAACTTTGTACTTCGATTTCCGCGTCTTAACTTAGCGTCCCAAATTCAAAATATGGGGCGGCCCAGAATGACCATTACAATTTAATCTCAAGGAATGTCAGCTATTCGATTATTTCTCACATTTTAAATACCTGAGTTGGAATTTCAATTCATGTAATGTATTGATTTTGTTGTGCAACAATTGTAACGTTTCTCAAAATTGCAAAATAATTATTCTTGGATTTCCTGTAAATTAAAATTCTATTTAGCTTACAAACTTAATTTTATAGCTTATGAAATTAAAATCAGTACCTATCTGACATGTACGTAGTACGTAAAGCATAAAAGGTCAGACCTGGTGAAGACACAGAATCAGGCAATTTTTGTTGACGAAGTATCAACGGTGTTTGTGAATCCAACAATTGGGAGTTCATTATCTCGTAGCCTATTTCAAAAAAATGTGTGGCAACCCAACAAGATTGTCCAAAATTGGCAAATTTTAATACAAACGCCTATGGTATTTTTTTTAACCATATATGTACCTTTTGGATAGTTACTGTCTCTCGCCACAAATGCAATAGGTCCTAACCTAATGTATTTTCATCTTGTTTCTATAGACCTGCGTAATAATAGAATACTTTTAATTTTGATTCTCTAAATAATTTTTGAAAGCTTTAGGCAAAATTAAAGTTAACATTTGACTTTTTAATTAACAATTACAAAGGTGATCAATCTTATAACACACAACAGTCAAAAACTAAATAAAATTGAAATCTTCTCACAAAACTGAACGAATTCTCGTCGTGTCTAAACCAAATTCTATTATTTGGTCTTTCTCCCTAAACTTTTCTGTACGCGGAGGTTTCTTGTCCGTAGACTACCCGAGTAGTGCATTGTGGCGTAAAGCTGAGCGAAGCGAATTCGAAAATTTACAAATTCGTGTCAGCCACACCAAGACCCAAGACCTCGAGAGTCTTTCTCGTCAGACTCATCTGTTTCTCCCCTCCATTTCTTATGTTCTCTCAAGAAATGAAGTAAAAATAAAACACTCCATGAATTCTTGTACAACTTTCTACTTTCTTCTCGGAGAAAGCATGCTGTGCTCAAATGCACTGATGCACTCCAATGAAATACTGCATTGACTGAAGAAAAGCCAAAGCCAAAGGCTAAACGAAGAGGAAAGCCTGTCCAACTGAGAGTCCACTGTGTGACATTATTCAATTACCTTCAACGAAATACACACGTATCTCTGTGGATTTTCACTGACGACTGACTCCGATAGAAAACCCTACAATTTCACCCGAAAACTAAAATAATTCAGAGGGGTTCGTTCAGGGAGGGTCTTTTCAGAAAATTCAAAGAAAAGGCGACCACGAAGACTGCCGTCTTTGCATACTGGTACATCCCACCATTACTGCCATGATTCGATTTCTTGAGCAAACACGGTGTCCTGGTCACTAAAGAATTTATCCCACTGGGATTTTGTACGACAAGTCTCTCTCCACAAAATATACACCATGATGTTAGGCCATGTCCTACTGGTGAATACCATTTCACGGATTGAATTCACTTAATCGCATTTCATTTTAGACCAAAATCATAATTTTAAAAAAATGATAAAATGAGACACCCTCGTAAATGATATCTGGGCAATTTCTAAACTTTATAGTTTTTATCTGCGTCTTCATCCTCCTGTACTTACTGTCGAATTTCAGCCCATCGATGCAATTGAAGTTGAAGTCTCTCTAAGTTCCATTCGTTCCGTTCTCGTCAAATCTATTTATTTGGTCGGTTTTATCTTTTCGCTTCTTTTAAGAATTTAATGTGAGTGACAAGAGAACGTTGTAGGCAATGCTATGTATGGAGAGGATCAACCAAGTTCATGAAATCTGTCCGAGAATCAATATCTTGAATGTACTTCCCTAGTTAGCAAAAATAAAAATAGATCAAATAATTAGAAGTGCACCTGTAACCAAGATCTGACAGTAGAGTCAGAATTTTTTGAATTAAAAATACGTGAATGTAGAATATATGTATCAAGTAAGTATTGGATTGGCGCAAAGTATTTTTCTGTTTTATAAATGCTTAAATATCTTATCATAGTTTTACAGTACATTTTTATGTCAAACTTTACTAATTTCTAAAATGTACGGTACAGAATCATTGATCTAAAATGTTTCTGTCACTGACAACTTTTGCTCTAAGTTTCTTATTTTGGAATGAACATTTACGTAACAGTGGCATACAATTATACTCCTACAATTTCTAAATCTATATTTTGTTAAAATGAAATCTGCACAACTGATCTGGTCAGCAGGTCAAAAATAATCCGAGTCTGGCCTATGAGACTTTTCACCATCAACCCTCTATCCTCTGCCATTAACTCACAAATTCACTTAATTTCAGATTCCGGAGTACCAATGCCGTTATTTTCTTGCAGTTAGAGCTTATTGGACAAAGTAATCTCTAACCTCTGCACTCATGAGAATTCGATTGTGTAATCGGCAAGAAAAGTGACGCCCCATTGCAATTAATCTTCCCCCAAATTGCACCTGCAGCATAATTTTTAATAAATTTCCTGATCTTACTCTTCCAGTTTAATGATGAAAAGTTTCAAAAGTTGATTAGAAAATGGAAAAGATTTATAGATGAATCGACTGTTGCATGTACGCGCTTAGTGTTTGGCTTCTTACGGCATTCGTAACCTCTTTCTCTTTTGTGTTTAAGAAAGGAAGGAAAAAAAGCTTTCAATTTTAACAAAATTACAATCTTCGGGTTGGCTACGGTATGTATGAACCGCACGCACGAATGACGTCTTCTTGGGTAGGGAAAAGGATTTGAATTCTACTCAAGATTAGACTATTTATTGTGAATGCAATTTGTCATGCATGAAAAGACAAAAAGGCGACTACGACGCGTTTTCTTACTTTTACTTACAGAAAGCCTTTTGTCGCAAGTGAAAGCGAACTTTCCCTTTTGGCATTTTTCCTCCAAATACACATTACAGGGCAGGACAGGAACGACATAGGTTTACGTTACAATAATTTTCCAACAGCTTGCACTTTTTCTGGAGAGGAGACAAGAATAATATCCATAAATAGTTCCGAGGGAACCCAACATTCCGTTACGTTACGTTACGTTACCACTGCCCTTCCAAACTAAACCAAGTCTATTTTATTCGGACTCTGAGAGGACTCCAATGTCTGTCTGGAGAGCATTGGACCCATAAACCCGTGTGAATGGCACCGGGTAAAAACCGGTTTGGAAAATTCCAGTGGGAAAGGAACCTTTTCCCCGTGTTTTCTTCTCCACATTGCATTCCCATTCATAATGCATTATTGAGCGGATCGTAGTCGTAGAACACTATGCCTAGACCTGAAATGAAATGGAATGAAGGTGCCAGGTTGTGTGTGTTTGTACCAAGACTAGTAGTAATATATGGGATTGGACTTAGAAAATATACGCGTACATGTACACTCCAGTCTTGTTTTATCTGTCTGGAGACAGATAAGGGATTTCTTTTCCATTGGATTTTTTCTTCTCCTTTTCTCCGTCCATCCGTTGACTATTTTCTCTAGAAGTATCTCATTCAATATGAACAACCTGGTTCACCACCCATTCCTCCTATCTTTCTAAACTCCAATTCACCTTTTGCTTCAAACTTCCTTCACAAAAGTTAACCTGTGCACGCATCAACCTCACGCACACATTCATTCTTCTACGATTCTGCTACTACTGCTGCTGCTCTACTTTCCATAAATATAAATATTTATTTAGTGCCCCTCAGAATGCAGGCAAAGTATTCTATTCTGCTCTGCCTCTGTGAAGACGAATAAAATTTTGAATGGAATACTTTGCATACACTTCAGTTTACTCTAGTACCAGGTTTACAAATAACCTGAGTTCTGTTGGGCTGAAGATCGCAATAAAAACTCGGGACGGAAACCGTTTTGGCATTTGATTGCAAATTTGGAGACAAGGGAAAGTTTTGCACGACCTTTAATTCTGCTTTTTATGTCTTAGGCGCTTTCATGCATTAGTTAGGGATGTTGCGTTGGCTATACCAGACAATTTTTACAGGATTAGACGATTGCCAAGCACAAAAAACTAGTGCCGGAATTTTGATTGTAATTCAAATGTACAAATCTCCAACTCTCGGATTGCCAAGCACAAAAAACTAGTGCCGGAATTTTGATTGTAATTCAAATGTACAAATCTCCAACTCTCGGATTGCCAAGCACAAAAAACTAGTGCCGGAATTTTGATTGTAATTCAAATGTACAAATCTCCAACTCTCGTACAGGCTTACGTAAAAAATCTGCTAAACCATCCCATCCCTATGTAATAAAAATGCAGTCATAATTTAGGTGACCAATAATTATTTGTACAGTTTAACTTAAAAAGGCTATAAGGCTTTGTCCTTTAATTTTTAAGTTGTGGAATATGCATTTTGTCACTGCTATTTTAATTTTGTTCTAAATTTACTTATAATTTTCTGCGCATCGTTATTGTATTACAATAAAACTAATGACTTTTAATTTGACTGTACTACTTCCTTCCATTCTATTTCACTCCATCTGGCCATAACGATCGTCCATATCGCTTTCCGTCTAATTACAGCCTTATCCCCGTAATTAATCTCATTAGAGTGCTCCTGATTTCCCCCGCTGATTAAGGAAGTCAGAATGTTTTTACAGGAGTGAAAGTGGGGGTTTGGGGGATTTTCCGTTAAGGAAAATTAAGTGAAAGAAAGACAGCTAAGCTGATTCAGACGGAATAAAACTTGACTTGCTGCAGGCAAAAGTAAGGGAAAAAGACAAGTTTTAAGAAGATTCCATTACATTCCATTCCCGAAGACTACAAGTCATTCATGCAGGGCAAGTCTAATCTGTTTTGTGATGAAGATCCTTGCGCACCAGTTCACAAACCTTGTGCATACGGTCTTGACAAGGAAGGCTCCGAATATGTTAAAGGTCATACTTTGGACGTTAAACTTTAATTTACTTTTGGAGCTCAGAGTATGGATCGACATCTGAATGTTCATAAATGTACAACCATAGGTTGAGAAAGCTCATTGACTACCTTCCATTCCGAACGCACTTGGTATTGTGTATTACCTATGTACATTTTTACTGTTTCGCACAAAGGTAGACAATTTTTCTTCAGCAGCTCGCTCAAAGTAGTTACGGCACAACATACTATGTAACATCAGCTGGCTTTTCAATCTGTAATGGGTAAAAATCCAAAGAAGATAATTCACACCAGACTAAGTCAAACCTGTCACCCTCTAGCCCTCAACTCATAGAATTCAATTAATTCGTTATTCTAAGAGTGACACTCTGGTTCCAGTATGATACACAAAGGAACGCTAATGATTAGAGAGAAATTTCATAGAACTGGACCGCTGTTGAGCTTCCCTTGTGGAATTCGCTGACTTCAAAGGTGATCAAGAAGGGAGAAGAAAGTCGTCTTCGTCGTAGATGGCAAAATGTTGTATCAAGGAAAAAAAAGAAAGAATGAAGAAGGAAATGGTCTAAACTACAAATGAGTGAGATATGAAAGCCATTGTATCCGTAAGCCGTCTCGGAATGAAATGACTCTTCTCTGTCACACAAACAAAGAAGGACTCATGTTAGCGACAAAGAAAGAAAAGTTTTCAAAAAGGAACATGGTTTTCTCTCCAAACTTTCTTTTGTACTTTCACCATTTCCGAACTGGACTTCGGCTGCGCCAGTTTTAATGCGTTTTGGTCGTTTCAGACTTACTTTGGTCTCAGTGTCGGATCATATGTAAAACTACTCTGATGATGGTGACAAATTTAATTGTTTCAACCGGGATATCAGCCCAGCGACAAAACTATGCTTAAATATGATAGAGGTTGCCTTATTTTGCAATATAACATTATATGAAGGATTAGGTATATCGCTAACCACAAAGTGGAATACCATAACTCATACTGGCCTCCAAAACCATAAATCATAAATATTACTCGAATAACTCAAAATTCTAAATATCCGTGGAAAATAGCCTGTTGGGTATTGTTATAAATAATGTCCAACTGGTAAATCGGCTGTAAATAATCTGTATGTAAATATGGGCATACATCGGAAATGCTGGGATGATATAAAAATGTCTTGGCCCAAGCCCAGCTCTTATGCAATGCGGTTTCTTTACTAAAGCAATATATTTTCTTAAATACCCTGATATTCATTTTGACCGGAAATATGTTAGAAGTGAATTATTTAAAAAAAATCAAATGTAAGATTTGTTCAAGTTGTCTCCAACAGAACCTTCAATTCGGTACTAAAAGTAAATAGGGAGAAAAACTGTAGGAAAGGCTTTGAGGGAAAATCCCGGCTTGTGTATAATTC
>JAQFYE010002272.1:0-18702 GCA_034694305.1 Protaphorura glebata | reverse complement strand
AGGAAAATTCTCTGTAAAAATTAACCACCTTTGAATGGGCCTTTGGTCATATCAAATAAATTCTCTTCATTCAAAATTGTATTAGTGGTACTCTTCTGAGAATATTTCACGCATATCATTCAGCTTCAACTTGTCATTTCGACTACAACTACGACTCTTTCCTTTTCGTTCCGCCATTTAAATCTACGGACGGTTGCACGAGAATAATTATTAGTCACTTCGCTGAAGCAGTGCAGTAGCTATTGCTTACTTCACTGATGAGATTTTGATCTCTCGGACATGAAATGCATGATGTTTGCTGTAGAGGGGTTTTTCTCTACTGGAGTTTTCTTTCTTACTACATGGAAGGCTTCTCTAGGTCAAAAAAAAAAGAAAAATACGATGATTGGCCATATGCTCGGTAGGAAATATTAATGAGAGTATTTCTTAAGGGGAATAATACACCGTAAGAGTGTCGATTATATTGGTAAGCTGTCCGATTTATTTACGCATTCTTTATTTGATACGTGAGCGGAGTTTTCTCAATTTGGTTAGAATCTAAAATCAGTTTTAAAATACATACATATATTAACTTTTTGAGTAAACAGATTTATTTGATTAACCAGAATAATAGAAATAGAGCTTTCTCTACCGACTTAAAAGATAAACTCAGCCTCGAGTGACCTATGACCTGTGGAATTAACTTTTCAAATAAGCTGACTGTCTGGCGGAACTAACTGCTGGGCTGTGACAAATACACACTGTCTACTTGACCCTACCAGTACAAAACACCACTGTGAATGAATGACAAGGAAATAGCCGCTGTCCAAACAACTAATTACCGGTTAACTATTTATTTCCAAAGTGAAACAAAGAAACAGTTTTATTCAAAAAGACAATGAGTTAAAATACTCCAAATCAAAATGTACATCCAAATTGTTCGGGGATCAAATATTTGATTAACCAGAGGCCAATTCGAAGGTACTTTGTAATATTTTCAGCAACAGTACTAGTTTAATGAAAATAAGCCTTGTTTCAATTAATTAAGTCAAGAGGGTCATAAAGTTACGTCACATATATACACGGTTACATAAATAAAACATGTCACTTGCACTGGCCGGGGTCGAGTAGAAATGGACAACAGTCCAGTCAACAGAGGATTCGAAACCAGTCTCAAAAAATGATGTGTGAGAGATGAGCGACAGAATTATGAAAGTTTTTTTATGTTTATGTTGTGTGAGCTATGTAAATGGATGACTATAATAAAATTACATCCAATCCAATCCAATGGGAGTCTTGGTTAGCATTTTAGTTTCAGGTTACTTAAAAATACGAGGAAATTTTGGCTTTCATCTAAAATTATTTCACTTGTACATAGGAAACTTAGAAGTTAGTATCTCATACTTCACCTTTTCACTTATTTTACTGAAGTCATAAATCTTAAGGGTTTAAGTCTTTTCAACCCACGCGAAAATTTTGAGAAAATAGTTCAAAAATACCATTTGCAGAGAATTGGAGGAGTTGAACCCGAAGAACTGCCGGACACAGTTCGCAGCAAATCTGATAACATAAAAGATCTACACTCTTGAAGTTTATTCTTGCGCGACGTTTCGCGTGGATTTCTCAATAAATGAGTATCGAGTAAGAGGGTGAAATATTATCCCTGTGAAGTCTATTGTATTATAGTGTACAATTTTTATCAATCATGAAATAACAATAACGATTTCCCTGTTCCGTAGAGGATCATTCCAAGCATTTTGTAAGTCGTGTATCTTTGGACGTAGGAGAAGTTTCCGCACTCAATTCGAATTGGCCGCATTGCCTTGACCTCTTTCTTATTCATTGTTTTGTCATTTTTAAGATATTTTAAGAATGCCAAGGACTTCGTATTTAATTCAGCGCCGACCGGCCAAGCCCCCATCAATAAAGTTGTACTACATGAAGAGACCGTGATTAGAAAGACAATTAATATGATGCCCAAATGTTCGTGAAACTGAATAAGGGAGAGAAAACAGGTGGCTGGCATTAGGACCATCAGAGCCTGAAGTGATGGGAATACAAAATTTCGAAAACAAAAATTGAACTGAATATTCAGTAGTTTCAACTTCCTGTAGACTTGTAGCTGGGAAATTGGCGTGGGTGGCATTTGGTCATCGCCCATTAGTCTGAATCTGAAAGAAAACCATATTTATCAAAATTAATCAGAATTTTCATGTAGGGTAATGTGATGACCTTCAGGGGATAGTTCACAGAGTTTTTCTAACTGGAGTTCTTCCCTACTGCTACGGATAGGAGTATACATTTCCTCTGCAAAAGAAAATTTGTGCGTGTGATATCCCTGTCTTACATACATATACCGGCAAATGTCTAATATTTTTAGAAAGTCAATCCTAGTGTCCCAATGCTTTTGTCAAGCGTGCTCCTATGTTATATTCTTTCACTTACTGATCTATAGGAAATGGCCTTCTATTTACGTGGACATTACTAATCTCACAGTCGCGGAAATCGATTTTGCTGTTAATATATTTTTAAGGTTATGTCGTTAACGTCATTGCGTTTCACTGGTTCAAAGCAGTCTATCTTTGTAATAACTAAATGTGCACTCTTCAAGGCAATGTATTAGCAAATCGAGAGTTTTAAGAGGAGAAATTAAGAATTATCGTTATACCGCAGACTTCACTGCAACACTGTATCAGCATTAGCTTAGACCCGTTGCCTAGGCCGTGTTGACCTTATGCAGGAGTTCGACTGGAGGTCTGGAATTTGAGCCTACCCTACAAGATACTTTCTGACCTCTTGCCTTACCTTTTCTCATTTTTCAACCAAGTGAGGGTGCCGAACAAGTACAAAAGAATCACTACGAAGGCCATTCAAGAATTGCCACATCCCGAAGGTAATGAAGAACAAATTAATCCCTGGGGCCTTTCCAAATAAATAATAAAAGAATTTGGAACTGTACGGGCTATTGAAAAATGTAAGAGTTCCAAATAGACTGAAGTTGTAACCGCCAAACAAAAAGCACCACAAAAGTCTTTCACACCAATCGGGCTCCTCTGCTCCATTATATTCTATACAATCGTCTGAATTAAGAAATTCTCAATTAGTTGGACCTTAAATCCTATCGAGGTGTCCTCGCAAAGTACACAATACATTACGAGTCGACAATTAACCCCGGATTGTGTGAGTGATCCAGTTTACCAAAAATAGATCTAGGGTGATTATCCCAGCCGCGAGGCTGATCACAAGAATTTTATTAAATAGAAAGCTCATTTACTATTCCTGTTTTTTTAACTCGTTTTAGTGAAGTTCACGATGAGTTCACGACTAAGGAACAGTTGCACTTTGCATTTCGTACTAATATCATTGCAAAATGTATACTTCACTTTTCTTCAAGGAATTCCTCACATTCGGACCTAGACGGTCAAGAGAACAGATTAAGAACCAGTATATGATCGAATAAACTTACCACGTAGGACTTTGAACAGTTGATTTATAAAACTTGCCAGGTCGTGGCGGTACGTGAAGTTATAAATCGAGAACATAAAGGCCAACACGAAAGACGATAACCAAATCACATGAAGCATTAGACTCGACGGACTCAAATTGAGTGCCCTCTCAAAGGAAACAATTAAATAAATACAATGAACCAAAATATTAATCAACTGAAGTTTGTAAATTGGTAATTTCCACTTCGATGCAGGTTTCATTTTAAAGGTGTCCGAGTCCCAATCGAACGGAATAATTTTGAGGATGCACATTGGTGTAAATGTGGCACTGGCCGCTTGTAGTGCTCGCTCGCTTAGCATTTGGTTAAGTTACTGAAACTATTTCTATTTACTAATTAATCTGATTAATACAAAGAGATCAACACAGTTTTTTTACCTTCAACTGGTTACAACTATTTTTTATTAAATAGCTCGGTAAGAGAGACTTAATATTTCAATTTCGACAAGTTAGAGTTATTTGTCATTTCAACTAAGAATTGCGTGCGAATGACTGACAGACAACACTTTACTCCTAAGAAGGAAGGAAGGTCAACAGGAGGCTGGCATGCTTAATTGCTGCATTTTCGGGAGTCATGTTGAAATCCTCATCGAGTGATGATTAAGTGTGAATTATGAAAGACTAATTCAGGCCATTTCGTCTTGGTCGTCCAATACATAAAGCAACATATATATATATATAAAACCTGGAACTTTACCCTGGACTTGTGAGTTATCTCGTGCTATTGCTCCACTTAATGGAATGGAAGGCGATTATTGAAAAACTATTGGAATACTGATTGAGCCATTAGTCTAGCAATGCCCGTCCCCGACGCCTGATCGTCGAATTATATATGTATGTAAAATCTAATATGAACAAAGAAGTACCATGAAAGCTAAACGGAGATTATCACAGCGCTAAATGTACTGAATTAAACCCCTGGAATGCGAAGTCGGTTTTCACCGATTTCGCATACCAGGGTAATTACAGTTTGCTTTCCCCATGCTTATTTTATTGTTCTTCAGATGGTTAACCGTAGTCAATATTTTGATCGAGACCTGTAAATAGAAATGGTAATAAACAGTCGAGACTGGATTGAGAGTCCGTGGTATTGGAAAGTGGTTTAGAAGGTTTGGAGAGTGGGTGTGAGGGTATGGAAAGCAGTTGGGTGTGTATGGAGAGTAGTTTGGGTTTGGTTTCGGTTTGAAGAGTTTTTGAGAAGGTGTGGAGGATTGTTGAGACTGTAGAAAGGGGTTGAGAGAATGTATTAAAGGGTGGTCAATATGTAGTGTCTTGAGTGTTAGCATCTCATTAACATTAAGGGGCGATAACTCTCCAACGTTACATACCAAATTACATCTTACAAGCATCATCAAGCATGTGTACGAAAGAACGCTTCCACTTGAGTGATTGGAAGTCGTCGTATGTCTTTAGCATTAGGGGGCGATATGTCTTCAACGTTACATATCGTATCATGTCTGGATGGAAGCATGAGTAAGATAGAACGTTTCCGCTGTAGTGATTGGAAGTCGTCCTATCTGTTTAAGATTAGGGGGCGATATCACTCCAACGTTACGGATCTTATCACATCATACTGGAAGCATGTGTACGATAGAACGCTTTCACTTGAGTGATTTGAAGTCGCCGTATCTCTTTACCATTAGGGGGCAATATGTCTCCAGCGTTGCGGATCTCTTTACATCATACTGGAAGCTTGCAGACTAATTAGTCAGACTTTAAATAGTCAGACTTAGGTTCATTAGTCAGATGGATGCTTCCAAATAACTTTAACCACAAGTCAAGCCTGCTCGCTTTTACGTGTGTCAATCGAACCTAAGACATATGTAAAGCTTAGTTGCTCTCAGAATACAGCATTCTGACCGTATGTTATATTTTCCCATTGTGCTTTGCGATCGCTGCAGTCATACGAACAGAAGAGTTGAGGTTGCTTCGTGTTGCCTATCTCATTGCAAAGAACAGTCATCACCAGTGCAATGCAATTGCTCTAAGGTATACGGTATTCTGACTGCGTCCGAGTGTGTTTTGTTAGTGTAAAACAGCCGTCATGAATGAACGTTCGTGTCAGCATAGAGGAGGGCGTTACGGATGGACAGACAGACGGACGGACGGTCAGGACAATCTTATAAGCCCTTTGCACTACTTTGCAGGACTGTCGTCCACGGGCTAATAAGCATTACCATACTTCGTCGAGTGTCAGCGGAAATCGTAATCGTTCTTGACTTTTTAATTACCATATCGGCTTGGAAGTGCATTCGCTCATCGGTTTTATGTTCACCGATTGTCTTTCTTGTGACAAATTTAGGTCCAATATCTTTGGTTCGGACGGACGAATTTTCGTGTTCGGTTAAAGCCTTTCAAATTATACAGTAGGCCTTCTATACGAACCACCTTCAGAATCGGGATGAATATTTGGAACAAAAATACTATACACGTACTTCACGATAATCAAATGAAATACAATACAGGCGTCGTATTTTCGAATTGGTCGCTTTCTTTACTTTCTCCATAAGAGCGCACGGAGAAAATAGAGAAAGTACTACGGCTCTAACAGAGACACGGGTTCCTTTGGACACCGGGTATGGTATTATGGTATTTCTACACCTACATATGTAGACAGGGTGTACAGGTATAAGAACTATATTACAAGTCGATGCTGGCTGGCACGCAAATGCAGTCACTATCGTCGTGTAAACTTACTTAAACCGCTCTAACTTTGAGCCCGTTCACTTATATTTTCTTCTCTACTATTCCAATTGGTAAACGCTTTAATTGGATCTGAAATATCGAGATTTCTTTGAATTCATTTCATTATAATTGCTAGAATCCAAATTAACACAGTTTGCGGTTCATCGTGCGAAAATTTCTTTTACAATATCTTTGAATACTTAAATTAGCTTGCTGAAACTCTCATATGGAGGAAGTATATTTAACCATGTAAATATGCTTTTCTGACAAAATAAAAAAAATATCGGCCAACAACCACTTTCCAAAACATATGAGACCTTGCACAATTTCAGTGGATTGAATTAATCATTTTCGAAGTAATCTCAATCTGTAAAATAATTTCATTAAAATCTATTTCACAATAATTTTTCATGTTTTTAATTATTAATTAATTAAAAAACCCGCACTAAACTTTCAATCAAGTAACGCAATTCATCAACCACTCAATTCAATCTCAAATTAGTAATAAAGATTTCTCTGTTCCGTATAAAATCATCCCGAGAATCTTGTAAGTTGTGTATCTTTGGACGAAATTGAAATTTCCACATTCGATCCTAATAGAGCGCATTCCTTTAGCTTCCATTTCACAAACATTTCCATATATTTTAATATTTCAATATTTTAAAACCTATAATGATGTCATATTTAACTGGGCAGCAACTGGCCAAACACCAAACATGAAAGTATTATTGCTCGCTGACAAAGTGAAAATGAACAATAATAATATAAAGTAATGGCCATAAAAACGAATAATAGAGTGATAACATAATATGATTGGTACGAGGACCATTAGGGCTAGAAATATTGGAAACACATATCGACGGAAACAAAAATTGTATTGTTGGTTCGAGAATTTTCATTTTCTTGTACATTTGTAATTCCGCATTTGGCTTGATCGTTCTTTCTTGATCACGATTTCTGAATCTAAAAGCAAATACAACAATTATTCACAAAGTATGGTTCGCGTATTTAGATTACAAACTGTTTCAGTCCATAGGATGCTGTTTAATCTTGACAGCCCCTCCTCTATAGCCCATCCCGAGTGAGTGTTGTAAAAAGTAAGTGTTACGATCCCATTCAAAAGGAGCTGTTTTGAAAAAAAACATTTATTTATAAGATACACTAGCCGCTAAGGGTGCCCCCTACTGAACATTGACTTGGTAAATCAGATAAAATTAGCACTACTCTTTCTACGGTACGCAAAATCGGTATTAAAATCGTCACTCACAATTTATAAAATTCTCAGAGTTATTCAACTAAGATTTTCACTACTTTGGATTTTGGAATTACGGGTGGTATTCTCAAGGCTCAGCTATTCAAGCAGTAAAACCGGTCAGGAAATAATTGTTGGTTATGTGTCGAGTTTTTATCACAAACTCTGTATTCTGTTGACAGTAGGCACTAGCGTTTCCCTGGTTATCCATCAAAATATTGGGCACATTCCCTCCTTTCATATTACCTCGCCGAAATCGAATTACTAAAATAGAACAGCATAAATGCCGCAACGGTCCCCTCGCCTATCATTTGAAATACCCAAATAATGTATCGAATGCTTACTTTCCTCGTTCAATGAAATTAGTGTTCCTTTCCTACTAATTTCATTTCATATTCACATTTTAATCTACGAACGAGTTTTTTGAAGCTTGATATGTTAGTATTATTATCGGCAACGAAGACTGTGAAATACTGTTGCATGCACAAGTACTATTGCAATTTATACGCCGATCCAAGATTAGAAGTCTAGAAGACTTCGTGGTATCGTGAAATCGGGGCTGACCCTAATTTCACATTAAATGCTTGAAACACCGTAGTCCATATGCTGTCCGAAAATGAAAATAAATTGTGCAAATAATTAGCACATTTTGTTGAGACAGATAAATGCAACGTAATGTGATTTTGATACTTTTTATTTTCGTATTAACACAAAGTACAAACTCATATTAAATTTCAGACTCGAGTGCACAATCAATGCAATTCAAATTGTCAGATGTCGTTAATCTCGAATTAATAATAATGATTTTGCTGTTGCGTAGAAAATCATCCCCAGTATTTTATATGTCGTGTATCTTTGCACGTATGAAAAATTTGCACACTCAATTCTAATTGAACGCATTGACCTTATTTCCTTCTTGAAATTTCTTCTCTGTGTTCTTAGACATTTCAAGACCTCCAGAGATTTGGTATTTAACTGAGCAGCAATAGGCCAAACACCAAATAAGAAAATATTACTGCTCACTGATAATGTGAAAAGAAAAGATAGAACTACGAAGTTCAAATGGTCATGAAAACGAATTATGCAGTGATAACAGATGACAGGTGAAAAGACCATCACAAACTGAAGAGTTGGGAATGCATGTCGACGGAAGCAGAAATTGAAGTGTTGGTTCAAAATCTTCATCTTCTTGTATGTTCGCAATTGGACTTGTGGTGTGTTCGTGGTATTGTTTGCTTTGGACCTGTGAGCAAAAGAAGAAAATAATGGGTGATGTGTCAAAAATACTATGACCATGGCGAACCCCGATATTCCCAATTAGAAAATTGATTAGAGGGTTGTTGGGGTTTCAAAAGCTGGATACACCAGCATTCAACACATTCCTTCTAATCTCGACTCGTCGCTACAATTCCAGCCATAGAGTTAGCACCCCCTTATAAGGGGGTGCTAACTCTATGATTCCAGCCGAATCAAATCAGAATTCATTTAAAACATAATGAGCGTCGTGGAATATGGGATTTAGATTTAAAGGTAATTCAATGTGCTATCATTTAACTCACAGTACGTTTTTCAGCCATGTGACTGTGCCAAACAAGTATACCACCATTGTCGCACCGATGAAAAGAACTGTATGCCAAAACACAAGACCATTCAGAGATTGCCAGAATCCGAAAGCAATGAATATCCAGTTAGTTGAAGTGGTTGAAGAATTCCAGAGTAAATTATAAAAATATCTGGAACTCTTTGGTGTCATGTAAAACGTGATGCCGCAAACTAGACAGAAGTTGTAACCGGAAAATAAAAAGAACCATAGGAGCCTTTCACACCAATCCGGTTTTCCTTTTTCTTTCTGGTGTATGCAATCATCTGGATAATTTTTTTTTAAATTGCTTACTGGTTTTATAATTCATTGAAGCTTTCTAAATGACAGCGTAATACACAAAATACCTTACCTCGTAACACACGAAGAAGTTGGTTTACAAAATCTGCAATCTCGTAACGATGCACGAAGTTGTTAATTGAGAAACCTAACGCTAGCGTAAAAACTTCTATCCAAATCAAATGTAATATTAAGCCGGCTGGGCTCAGAAGAAGTACATTTCTTTTCAAAGATATAACGAGAAAGATAAAATGGACCAAAATATTCATCAGGTGTAATTTGTAAATCCAAAGACTCAACCCATTTGTTGGTTTCAAGGTGCACATAGCAGAGTCCCATTCAAATGGAATAATTTTGATGAAACAGACGGATTTATAAGTCACACATGCTGCAACTAGTGCCCGGTTACTGAACATTTAATTTTTATTCTTGGAACAAATTAACACAGAATTGTTCTTATTGTTTGGTACAGAATTCACGGAGAAAACTTTGTACATTCTAGTTAGTCAGCTAAATTGACAATCTGCATTTTTCTGATAAATGACTTTTGTGTCTAAACTTGACTGTCCGAAATATTCAAGACATCGGTTGCTTTCAAATCGCCATCGTCGCAAATAGAAACTTTATGGACATCATTAGAATTATTGCAATCCCTTAATGTAGAAAGAAATATCCTAATGGATCCGTAAGCTATTTGGCAATCAAATTAACAATAGAATAGAATACTTGGTTTCTTTCGCTTCCGAAATTGGCGTTTGGCAATCCCTTGATCCTGAGTCACAATCAATCGATTCGCAAATTATTTCAAGCTTCATTATAAGGTTGTATATGTAAACCGACTAGGTATGACAATTCGGTCATTGCCGTGTGCATTTTTACAGTACGACTTCTCTCGGTGTTGAGCTATAGTTATTTATACTGGTTATACAACGTACAGGTTCGACTTATTTAAAAGAAGCTTTTTCTATGATTGAAACTTTCTACCAACAGTCTTACAAATCAGTTAAGTTAGGCAATATTAGCCAATGTTACTGAATATTATAGTTCATATTCCTTAATCTACATGTTTATTTCCTTTTACAGAATTTCTTACTACGCGTGAAACGCAAGGAACATTTACGGGAGATTTCCATTTCCATGTATCAGTCAATAACTAAATAAATAAATATTAAACCCTCAATGACGAGTTAAAAGTAATGATTTGGCTGTTCCGTAACAAATCATCCCAATTATTTTATAAGTTGTGTATTTTTGAACGAATTGAAAATTTCCACACTCAATTCTAATAGGGCGCATTGCCTTGACTTCCTTTTTGGAAACGTTTCCTTGTGTTTTAAGATATTTCAAGAGTGCCATAGATTTGGTGTTTAATTCAGCAGCAACCGGCCAAGCACTGATCATGTACGCACTGTTAGTAGATGCGACCATGAACAGAAATACATTTAACATAACACCCAAAAGATCGTGAAAACGAATAATGGAGTTGTAACAGATGACTGGCACGATGACCATGAGCAATTGAAGCGTTGGGAACGCGAATCGACGGTAACAAAAATTGAACTGTTGGTTCAAAAGTTTCATTTTCTTGTATGTTCTTAATTGATCATTCGCTGGGATTGTTGGGTTGCCATTTTTATTTTCGGATCTGAATGAAAGACACTTTATGAGAGAGTAAATCAGAAATACTTGGAAAAATAATGTGATTGATTTTCTGGAACATTAGGCTTGTAACCCCGCTTCACCGATTTTGACAAGCCATAGCTTGTCAAAATCGGTGAAGCGGGGCTATAAGCGTTTTATACCAATTTTCTGACTTACCGTATATTGCTCAACCATGTGACTGTGCCGAACATGTAAATAAGCATAATCAAACCGACGAAGAGTATCGTGAACCAAAAGACAAGGCCGTTTATAAATTGCCAAGTACCAAACATAATCAGAATCATGATATCTTCAGAGGATTTCCAGAAATAACCATAAAAATATCTTGAACTGTGTGGGGTTGTTAAAAACGTAATTGTCACAAATCCACTGAAGCTATAGCCGGAAACCAATAACAACCATAAAAGTATTTCACATCGGTCGTGTTTTCCAAGAAAATGGCGTACACAATCCTCTGCAAAATTTGTAAATGCTCATGTATTTTTCTCAACATCAGAAATATATTTTAATGTTTTAAAAACGCGTTCATGGAAAATAGCTTACCTCGTAGCACACGAAAGAGTTCGTTGATAAAATCTGCAAGATCGTACCGGTATATTAAATTGTATGAGGAGAACCCTGAAGCCATTATAAAAGAGGACATCCAAATAATATGAAGCATTAAATCCAATGGTATCAAAACCAGTGCATTCTTGTTCAAGTAGTAGGAAATCATGAGGTAAACACAATGGATCCAAATATTAATAAACTGTATTTTGAATATTAAAAAGTTTCCCCCTGTTGAAGGCGTCATGGTAGATGTGACAGGATTCCAGTTCAGCGGAATAATTCTGAGAAAACTCGCTGTTTTCAGGATTGCACTAGCCGCTATAAGAGCCCGCTCACTTAACATTTCCAAGAACTTGGTCAAATTATTGCGAAATTCTTTCACATAATAATGACAATAGTGATGAAGTTTTATGTTCCGGCCTAGTAAACTCGACTATCAACTCCCAACAAGTTTCAACCACTTATATATGGTGTTTCGAAATAATGATTTCTCTTGAGTTCAGGTAATAAAGCTCAGTAAATATTGAAGTACAGCAATAAACTGCTTTTCAAGAACATTCCTTAGGGTGAAATTAGACCATTAAGACAGTCCGTTTAGATATCCAAAATATTAAAGGCATTTCATCTCCGTGCCACATAGGTAGAACTTTTAAAAGTCAGCTTTTATACACTGATTCGGAAGCACACGTCAACAACCAAAAAATTAATTAATTACCAATTTATTTCGATACTTCGATTTACGTCAAATGAATTGACGAATATTTGAAACTTGATAGACAATAAGATACGCCACATAACGGAGTGTAAAAAGGTTGTCACAATTCATTATATGGCACGTGTTTAAAATGTTGTGGGCGTAATGCATATTCTGATTAAAGATTATGATGCTTTGTCGTTATTCGTATCGGAAATAATAAAATTTTGCTATTTTTATTGCTAATTCTTTTATGATCACCGGACTGAATTGTGGGTCTGGAATTCCTTTATGGCACAAAAATAGTAACATCAAAACTTATTTTTATTGTCACATAAGCCAAAGTTATAGCATTTGAAAATAGCAAGATCCAACAATCTTAGGATATGTGATAAGGCCAGATAATTTAATATCGGTAACTTAATTTCGGATTCAAGAGTCGTCATGCAGTGGTAACAAATAACATAAATAGTCCTGCCAGTTTCACATAAGACGCACATAAGACCTGACAATAAATAACTGTAGAGACAGGTTGTCCCCACAATTTTCATCCCCCTTCTTTGGACACCCTTGGTTGGACTATCAATAGGTGAGAACTGATTTGATGAACCACTTTGTATTTCGTAGTTACCACTTTCACATGCTTTCACCTGACGTCACGTCTGTTTCTGTAACAATTCTGGTGATTGTATCTATCAGTCTAAAATATTAAAAGGAGTAGTAAAGACAATTCTCTTTAATTGGGTCTCATGAAACACTGTGATGTGAGAAAGTATTGTCGTAACTGCGGCTCGAAACCAGTTTTTGTAGTTGACCCTGCGTTCTTGCGTCATTACCCGTATTGAGACGACGGTATTAAATTACGATAAATTATTTTGGGCGATACATTTCCGCATATTTTCACCCATCTAATCAGTTGAGGTTTACGTCAAAGTGCTATTTAAATACATATTTTGTGGTAACAGTTCGATGAGGTTGGCCCAGAAATTGAAGAAAACAAAAGGAAAAACCGTTCACATCATCAAAAACAGTGTATTCCAGCAATTATGGTTAATTAATTAATAATGAGAATAAATCTCAATATAGGAATTTCCGATGTCTTCTTGAGTGTAGAGTGGAAATTAGTAAACATTGTGGTAAACTACTATAGTAGTAGAGTCGCGCAATAGCCGAGAGTCTAAAGCCAAACTCGAATACCTGAATTATCCCATTCACAGGTTATTTAAAAAATCCAACTGAACTGAAAACGGACCCACACGGTATAATTAATGATTGAATCCTAATTTCCTTTTATCTGTGAAAAGGCTTTTGGCGTGTCCCGGGTTTACCAAATCCGAATTCAAAGTTCAAATTCTTCACAGCACTCATCCGTCAATTCATTTTGAAAATTACGTACTACGATCTATCAATTAAAATAGCTAAAATGACTTTAATAGTTACAAACTCATGGTTTTCTTATTATATATTTATTCAGAACAATCCCATACAATAATCTCATTGTCAAATAACACAAAAAATAAATAAAATGAAAGGTAATCTGAAATGCATATTTTCCTAGTATGTAGTAGGGAAATTCTTCGGTGTAGAATACGTCTGTAAAGCAAACAACATACATACATTATCTGTCAGAGGGATTGAATCTTCACAATATCGAAGTGTAAGTGCCTGCATGCACGCACCACTGTGCTACAACACATTCCGACTTTGCATTTCCAACAACAACAATAACAACCCATTTACTTCAGAAAGTACAAAGAAGATTGTAGAAATCTTGAATGGATTGTTCGGATGCCATTATTTTTCGGAGAAACATTCTCTAGCTTTCGAAATCACACGGACAAAGAAGATGAAATCGCCTCATACAGCATGCTTTTTGTTTACGAAAATCTAATACATACTAGAACGAGAAAAAGTTGATTTACAAAATCTACGAGGTCGTATGGGTAGAAATTATACGCTGAGAACCCGGAAACCATAAAGTATGATGATAACCAAATCACAATATAAAGCATTAGGTCTGATGGACTCAAAAGAAGTGCATTCTATTTTAATATGTATAGGAAACGATGAGGAAGAGAACATGAATCAAAATATTAAGTGAATGCACTATGTAAATCGATATTGTCCATTTACATGGAGGTTTTAAATTGAGTGTCAGAGTCGCGGAAATTATTTTGAGGAAGCATATTGATTTGTAAATTGCACTGGCCGTCATGAGTGCCTCTCACTTAATATTTCCTCGCTGTTAAATTAATGATCGATATGGCAGTGGTCAATGAGAATAGGTTATGTCTAGTTTTATTTTCTCTTCCGGTTAACTCAACCATAAACTCCCAGCAATATTTTACAACTGAAGATATGGAGTTTTGAAATGGTGGTTTATTCCTGGGTCCTTAACTGTATCAGAGCATAAAAATTATCAGTGATATTATCTCCGGGCAATTAACTGTTTCTATATTTGGCTGGCATTTGGTCATTCAGTTCTTACTTGGCCAAATAAAACATTAAAAATGTTCATTCTTTTTTCTTTAGTCTCTCAATGGATCAACGTACACCAGAACCGTGTCAATAATGAAAAACCAATTTTCTTCGGCATTTGAAATAGGTACAAAGCAATCCGGGCCAGGCTTATAATTTACAATCGTATCAATTGACGAAACTTTGTTTGGAGGTTGTTTAATGTAAATACACGATTCAAACACGAAGCAATACCAGAGAAGTGCTTCAAAAT
Source organism: Protaphorura glebata (assembly GCA_034694305.1). Classification (NCBI taxonomy): domain Eukaryota; kingdom Metazoa; phylum Arthropoda; class Collembola; order Poduromorpha; family Onychiuridae; genus Protaphorura; species Protaphorura glebata. Next base: position 3,767 of record JAQFYE010002272.1, on the reverse strand, counting down.
ATATTACTTGTTGCCATAATTTAACATGTAGAAGACAATAATATTCAAATAACCAAATAGCTAAATTAGTGGAATTTTTGAAGTTGTTGTTAACAGTATTCTCTCGCACGATACGCAAATAACTTAAGGTCTGTCAATATATGTAAATCAAATCTGGTGTCCGTAGCTTGTAGATTACTCTAATACAGGGTGTTTGCGAAAAAGAGAACAATTGTTTGGGTATTTTTCGTTGTTGGGCGGTTTAATCTCATTGCCTGTAATGTAAAGTTTCGTGACTACGCCAAAATTCCAGCAAACAATTTTTGTTCGTAACGTTTTTTGGATTATACCATTAAACCTCAGGATACAGGACTACTTTGGGTAAGGAGATAGAATCTGTAGCAGTTTTGCCGCCAAACTTTACTCGATGTGGTAATGTATTAGCTTACCAGGGAGACCACACTCTGTCTTTCATAAGACCACTGCAGATGTTTCGATCAAAATAGTTTAGCATGGAGATATAAAAGTGGATTTGTATGAAAGCTATCGTACTCAAAATCTGAAGGATATCTTACCCCCCAAAAAAATCCGAATCTGAAGGAATTTTTGAGATCGGATAAATACTTCCTGAGAAAATGAAAAATACCGCGCTGGAAAAATTGACATGCTCTCCTGTACATTTTCCGATAAAAAAAGTGTCTTATGAAGTTTCGACAAATAAAACGATAGACACTCTATCGGACTCAGAATTCTGCGACGAATACAAATCCGAAGAGATTTTTAAGATCGGATGAGTACTTCTTGAGATAAATTTGAATTAGTGAAAAATCACGCTTATGGCCTATTGCCATACTCTTTATAGTCTTGTGCTCTGATTAAACCTGTCAAAATAAAAAAACGGAGTAACTTAAATTAGGTAGTTGAACTTAGGATTAGTTATTATAAACTTATAAATTATTCTCTTCTTGGACACTTTTGCATAAAGTTTTCCGATTGCTAACAATTCTCAATATGACAATTCCCAAAATACTTATATCCATAAACCCCTTGTAATTATAAGAATTTTGATTTAAACTGCTTTTATATTTCGCGTTTACTTTGTATATCTTTCGATCGTTCTATTCTTCTTACAAGACGTAGTATCAGTAGAAGAAGTTAGGGAAATAAATCCTATCTAATGCCTCTAATCAAAATTGATAATTCTTATAGATAGCAGTTACGTACAACCATAGGAGTCATTTGAAGTCGTTGCATCGTTGAGTAAGAAAATAGAACGATAGGTAATAAAATAGGTTAAATATTTAATTAATAGTTTCACCGAAAAGATAAATGTTTTTCGAATACTCCAAATTCCTTTCATTTTATCGGTTAGCTTGGCACATTCCCATGTGTTTAGATGTGCCAAACCCGTGTTCTTATGTAGTATAATTAGATACTGTACTCTGGAATTTTTTAAGTTTATGAATAGGGACCCTTAATTTTGCATCTGACTGCAGGCACGAATATTTCAATTTATAATCCAGGGCAACAGTTTCCTAAAAATATTCGTCCACTATTTTTAGGGGATGTCTTTCAAAACAACTATTACAGGTAAAAGTTTCAGCGCATGACCTTGCTTTCTTAACATTCCGTCTGCATATCGAGATTTTTTTTTCGAAATATTTTAAGTACAGCTTTTGTCTACATATTTTGTATACAAACATAATCGTCGGGCAAATATTCAAGAAGAGTGTCTTTAGGTGTTCAGTGTGTGTCACAATATTATTTTGTACGAGAAATGCAACATTAGTTCCTGTGTATCAGTAGCACAATTTAGACTCCTAATTCCTGAAACTAATTCTACATGAAATATTCTAATCATAAAAACAATGACGAAAGATGTAGACTTTTTCCTCGAACTAAAAGGCTGCCAATATTATAATAAGGAAGTGTAGAAGTATTTATTGCACGTAATGTCCGTCCTCATTTAGCCATAACATAAGAAACATAAACTGTAAACACACATTGAGATTTTACTCGTAATCGGTAGCATTACTTGTAATCGGTTCCTAGCTCGCTGCATGTTATTTGACATTTGACATTTGAAGAAATTGATAGAGCATAGGGGATGCAGAAAGAGAACGAAAGAAGAGAGAGGAGAGCGATAGAAAAAGAAAACAAACGAGAAGGAATAGCAAAAGAGAACAAGAGAAAGAGAGAGAAAGGCAGACAAGAGGGAGGCCTCTCCCGAGGCATGCAGAAAGAGAGCAAAAGGAGAAAGGGAAGAGCGACGAGAACGATACGAGAAGGATGTGAAAGAAGTTAGAGATTAGAAAAGAGTACAGAGAAAAGAGCGACGAATGAAAGGGAGAAGAGAGACAAAGAAGAGCAGAAGGGAAAAAAAAGTGAACTGGACCAAACTATTTTGGTTAATGTCAATATTGCACAAGTTCATACTTTCGTAGCCGTTCGTGCCGATTGGACAACAAAATTCTTTAAGACATTATACCTACCAACTCTGGAGCATAACATCTACAATTTTGTCTGTTTGTGATGAAAGTTATAGAATCATCTGTCGGACCTTGTAAATAATAATATATATGATTTCTGATATTATTACGAACCGGATGTTAATTATGTCTGAGCATCAAGTGATACCAGGGTAGCAAAGTACCCTTCGACTTACTACGCGATGGAATACTGGCATTGTGGATTGTACAATAGTAACATAATTTATATAACCGCTGTGCATTGACCAGCTTTCAATAAGTTTACTGAACCGGATGCCACCATGAAGCAAAGAAATCACATTGAATTTTTTTTATTCCATTTGTGTACTAAGATCACGTTGAAAGGTGGGTTTAGCGATACACTGGAGTCTGCAACCGTTGCCACGGTATTTTTGTCAATGAAGTTTTACAAACAAGTCAAACAAAACAAAAACCAGAGACCCAAAAAATAGTTTCTCGTTGTAGAATCGATATGGCTTCGGACTATGTTGATTTAGATAGCGCTGCATGTTGTGCAGTTTTAAATAGTGGAGTACCCCTAGTAGTAGTTCGATTTTGCTGGCTTACGAAATTGACTGGAGCTATGACCAAAGGGTCAATGCATATAAAGTTTGAAGTGGATCAGAGAAGAATTGCGGCAGCTAGAGTGGTGACGGACGGACGGACGTCACGATATCAAGATGATAATGCTGGTCAGCACTGCCTTTTGACCCGCATAATAGGAGGAATGCACATTTTGTAGAATTCTGCGGAGTCTTTCTGATAAGTAAGTTTCTATTGACGTCGCCATTATAGCACTAAAGGGTTCCTCCCAAATATTGCAAAACCATCTTTACAATAATTCTTAATCTTGATAGCGAAAAAAATGTTTTTATTTAACCTCCAACTATTTCGTAAAAAAAAATTTTTGTACCGTATACTGTGTCGCAGGGCTAACGTTGTTGCAACGCCAGTGATTATCGTTTTAAATAAATGGTGATTTTTTCTTCTTCTAAGTTGATAATAAGCCATTAGTATTTTTAAAACGCGAGATGCGGTTTGCGGCGCGGCGGTTTAAAGTAAATACAATGAAGGTCTATGCTTTTTCTCTTGGATCATTTTTTTCATTTCCTCAAATTCTACCGTAAGGTTTGTATGTTTTATGATCAAAGACACTATTGTGTCGATTCCACTTAACTTCTCTTCAAAATGTATATGTACGTAGTACATATAGGCTCCGTGTGCATAGCAAGAGTCTCACCCTGGTGCGAAAGTAAAGCAAATTTGGTTGGAGTCAGGCTGAGACGGCTATAATATTCT